>PVKM010003654.1:0-56335 GCA_004027735.1 Carollia perspicillata | reverse complement strand
CTGGAACCCATCATTCAAAGGGATTTGGTGTTCTGATGGGCCTGGCCTGGTTGACATGCCCAAGCCGTGGAGCCAGAGGTAGGGTAAGCCTCACACAAAGTGCACAGTGAACAGTGTGGAAGGTGTGAGTCCCCCAAAGGAAGGGATGGGCTCTGTGAACAGGAGCAAGAAAGCTGGGCTGAGAGGTACCACACATATTCACTGCAGCATGCCAGAACTCAAAAGCTGGCCGATTTATAAAACATTGGCCAACAAAATGATCATAGGGAAGACACAGCCTCCTCTAGGTGAGGTGGATAAAACTATTGCACAGGGAACATAGAAACTTGCCCAGCCTGACACACATAATATGTTAGGGGAAGAATGGTCCCACCTTTGTTTTTTTCATGCGCCCTAACCGTCCGCATGCCCCACTCCTGGGGACCTGCCTGAAATAAGCCCCGATGTTCAGAATAAATTTGCTTTAGTTCTATTCAATCCTGCTCTGTTCATCAGAGTAGATGCATTAGAGAGTTAGGTAGCTAAAACTTTTCAGATACTATTTGCATATCTACATGCTTGGATAGTCTCTGAAAAGTTACAACTAAAAATAATAATACAATGGTGGGCATTTCATATGCTGTTGGCAGGAGACACTACTTCAAAGATGGACATTTTTTCAGTCAAGATTATATGCTGATCTAAAGCTAATATAAAAGAATATTGAATGTCAACTGTAATTAAAAAATAAAAATTAAATTTAAAAAGTGACAATAAAATGTAAAAAAAGTAAATTTTAAAGTAAAAAATTAAAAATGATTATACCCCAATCATCTGCTAACCTCTGCATTGCATGTGCAGTCAAGAAAGATTTTGAATAAGAGGAGGTACTGTGGAAAAGCATTCAAGAAGCATTATTACATAAAAACAACTGTTTATGAAACAATATGTATTATATGATCTTATTTATGCCAATACATGTGAGTATAAATTACAGATAAAGTGATGTTTAGAAATAGATTTTAAAATATTAATAGTATTTTTATTTGAATGTTGGGATTGTGCTTAATTGTTTTCTTTATACTTTTTGGATTTTTTTCAGGAAATTTTATATGAACACAACTTTCTAGCATAATGCATGCATGCATTTTCTCAATTTTAAGATACCATTGATGATAAGAGCACCATAAAGTTAACAGCTTGTCAATTTTAAAAATTCATTCTTTGTTGCTATATATTGTTTTTTATCTCAACCAAATGTCTAACTTGTTTGCAGAGAGGAAATGATAAAAACTTATGTAGTTTTTCAATAAAAGGGAGAAATAATATGAGATCATACCTTGCTTACAAGTTAATGAGCATAGTCTACACAATATGGATATTTCAATATTTTACAATTTTTACATTAAGATGGATCAATGCCATTAAAAGTAAACAAAAGTCCCTTGCCAAAGTTGTAAATTCATAGACGCTGAAACAAATACCCAAGAATTAGTATGTTTTAAATCCTGAAGTCTCTCAACAATGTTCACTGACCAATGCAAATGCCAAATACAAATCATGAGACCAAAAAGAATGACATCACCAGCTAATTTCCATTTCACTTCTTCCTGACATGATTGTCTGGTATTGCACATGAGTATTGCAAAAACTAATGACAAATCACTTTTAGCAGCCAAGATCATCAACAAAGAATCTTAACGATGACAACATTCATCTATTTAAAAAGAAAGCAGGTATGGAGACCCACACCATGGTGAGTGCCGTAGTTTGGTTCCCCAGAGGCAGACCTGAGACAAGGATTCAGTGCAAGTAGTTATCTGGGAGTTTCAGGGAACAGCAGCTGAGTAGGGAAGTAAGAGACCAAAGGGGTAGTTATGGAGCCACCTATCATGTGGGCAGCTGGAGCTTCATTCCATGGGGGAAACATCGAGGAATACAAGAGAACGCATGCCCTGGAATTACCCCACAGACGGTGAGAGAGCGTGGGTATTTATTTGTGTATCTACTCCAGAGTTATGGGTTGAGCACTGCTCCCAGGGAGTGTTCATTTTCTTGCATTTCTGTCTTGTCATTAATGATTCTGTTCAGAGCCAGTCTTCCGTGGTTTTGAGAAAATGAGCCCTCCTGCACAAAGATGCAGACACTGGCTGATGCACTTCCGAAAAAGCAGGGTTCGAGGGAGGTGGCTGAAACACTGAGAGCATTTGCCACAATGGGCCCATAAAGTCAACTTGTTAACCTTCAGCTCATAGAATATGGCAAATTTTCTTCTCACCATTTATAAAACCTTTCTTACAGTGAGCAATTTGTGGCTTTCTGTCTCCTTATTCCAAATGGTCCTATCATTGTCAGTTTTTCTGTGTTACAGTTAATATTATTAGTTACCTGGTAGCTACTTTTGGCCATACAGATTCAAAATCTCTCCGCAGCAGCTCTGGGTATGTTTGGATTTGTTGGTTCACAAATTGGCCCATGCATGGAGGACAAGAGAAAGAGTCCAGCCACTTCACACTGGTATGTGGTAGGTTTAATAAGCAAGTGAACTTATTTATGAGGCTGGTCTTGGGTGCAGCAAAATAAGTACCTTGCCACATCACCCACTAGAATCTTAAAAGTTTATTTACAGGCTTCAACTGGGTTCAGTCACGTATTCAGTCCAGATGGTGTTAACAGCACCTAACTCTCTCAAGGCTGCACCCTTGAAACCAGCTTCCACTCTGGGAACACTGAGCAGATCATATGTTCCAAGGACAATGAAGGGGATGCCGAGTCTCCACCTACCTCGGCCAGCCTATGGGTCAACCAGCTGCTACATCCTCTAAACGATTTCCTCTAACAGGATTGCACATTCTGCTTTAGCATTTTCAAAATGAGTTTCTGCACCATTAATTTCTGGTTGTTTTACAGATACTTCACTGCCCTGAAGTTCACTCATATATTGACTTTTCTTCTCTGACACTGCCACAAGGAGGTGAGTGCAAAACCCTGTGTTATTAGGTACCTGGAATGCTGAACCCGTAGTCCTCATGGTCTCCGATTTTCATCGAGCCATAGTATTTGAACATATATGTGCAGAGACAGGGGCCACACAAGACTCATTAGAACTGAAGACCAAGCAGATGAGAAAACTGTCATTAATAGTCCTATAAAATAAAAAGTAAATTATCATATCCGTGACACCATTAAAATCCTAGAGGACAACCCAGGCAGGGAAATCTCAGATATCTCACGCAGCAACATTTGTACTGATATGTCCCCCAGAGCAAGGGATATAAAGGAAAGAATAAACAAATGGGATCTCATCAAAATAAAAAGCTTCTGCACAGCTAAAGAAAACAGCATTAAAATAAAAAGAGACCCGACGATATGGGAAAACATATTTGCCAATGATACCTCAGACAAGGGTTTAATCTCCAAAATATACAGAGAACTTACGTGACTCCACTCCAAGAAGACAAGCAACCCAATTAAAAAATGGGCAAAGGACTTGGACAGGCATTTCTCCAAGGGGGACATACAGAGGATTCAGAGACACATGAAAAGGTGCTCAATATCGCTAGCCATCAGAGAAATGCAAATTAAAACCACAATGAGATACCACTTTACACTGGTAAGAATGGCCATCATAAACAAAGCAACAAACAACAAGTGTTGGGGAGGTTGTGGAGAAAAGGGGACCCTAGTTCACTGTTGGTGGGATTGCAGACTGGTACAACCACTATGGAAAACAGTATGGAATTTTCTCGGAAAACAGTATGGAATTTTCTCAAAAAACTAAAAATGGAACTGCCTTTTGACCCAGCAATTCCACTGTTAGGATTATATCCCAAGAACCCTGAAACACCATTTCAAAAGAACCTATGCACCCCAATGTTCATAGCAGCACAATTTACAATAGCCAAGTGTTGGAAGCAACCTAGGTGCCCATCAGTAAATGAATGGATCGAAAAACTATGGTACCTATACACAGTGGAATTCTATGCAGCAGAAAGAAAGAAGGAGCTCCTACCCTATGCAACAGCATGGATGGAACTGGAAAGCATTATGCTAAGTGAAATAAGCCAGGCAGTAAAAGACAAATACCACGTGATCTCACCTTTAACAGGAACCTAAGCAACAAAACAAAGAAGCAAGCAAAATATAACCAAAGACATTGAAATAGAAAATGGGATGACAGTAACCAGAGGGGAGAGGGGAGGGAATTTCAGGGGAAAAGGGGAAGGGATAACAGGAACAAGTATAAAGGACACATGGACAAAAACTAAGGGGGGTGAAAATGGGAGGAGGTGGGGAGCACTGGGGGGTGGCCTGGGACAGGAGTAAAAGACAGAAAACTGTACTTGAATAACAATTTTCAAAAAGAGTAAATTACCACCTGTCACAAAGGAAACTAGCCGGGGTCTGTCCCAAAGCATTTTGGCCATTTGAAGCAGAGAAACAAAAGCAAATTTCATTTCCTTTAAAAAAATATGTTATTTGAGTTATTATTACCACCTTCTAGCTCCTGACCCATATTTCCTGGATGGTCAAAATAGTTCCTATATATGCACAATTGTCTAGATTTCAGGAATGCTAAAATATGGGGAGAGTTGTGCATCTTAGAATAAAAACGGGAAAAGAAATCTATGCAGAAAGATAAATATATTTATTTATTAGCACACAGCAGATGTCTTTGGGGAGAGAATTATCTTCAGCTGGGAAATGCATTGATATCCCTGCAGGGAAATAGGAGACTGGGTGTGAGTGTGGGTGTGGGTATTGGTGTGACCAAATTACCAGTCTGCAGAGGTGGAACAGGGTTGAAGTTGTTCTGTGTAATAGCAGATGAAACTTGAACTCTGAGCAATGTGGAAAGGAGACAGAGAGGATCAGAAGGAAAGAAAGGAGCCAAACAAACCAACAGAGATCAGGACTGGGTGTAGCCAATAAAATTTCACTATGGAAGAGTGATGCCTACTAGTTCCATGAAAAGTTGTTTCTGTTGCTGAAAGGTGTATCTCTACCTTTGTGTTCTAAACTATGCTCTCCTTCCCCAATTGAGGAAAGTCCATTATTTTTGTGAATCATTAGATGTGTATAATTATTTTTGAAAGGGGAAAAAACAAACTGGGATTGAAGTTGCGATGGATGTCGAGGTGGATAGAGAATGCATATGAGGTCCAGGAAACTGGGAGGTTGTGGTGGCCCTGAGAATATTAATTCAACCCTATGAACCCACAGCAGTGGTGCCCTGAGGACCATGTACCTCCCCATCTGAGGGACTTGGAAGGGGATTATAGCCAGTTACCTACATATTAAAGGACCACATCTCACTAGGTTCTTTTTTGCTTGCCCCTGGTAACGCTATTGTCTAGCACAGAGCCAGACTTATTTAATAAATGCTTGCTGTTTGATACATAATAATATAATATCATTTATATATAATTAATAATAATCAATAAAATGATAGAAAATAAATACACATTTGGAGTTTAATAAATATTTGCTAGCTGATTCAAGGAATGAAGCATGAATGAGTTTTTTTAATTATTCATCAAGATATCAAGCTAAGGGATGGTTATTATTCAGCCAAATTGAATGACTTTAATACCTGGACTGCCCAGAAAATCCCTCACTCGGCGCATCCTATTGGCAAGAAAGGGTGAATCATCTATTTCCTTGATAGATGGTACAAGTCTTGATGTAGAAAACTCGAAAGATCTGTGAAGTTTCAAGGCTTGAAGGCAGAGCAAGCCACTGCTCTTATCATTTGTTTATTATGTAAATATTACTGCACAGATAATGTTTATTATATAAAAATTTTAAAGTATAGGCATATGAAAACAAATTAAAATCACCCACAATCCCACCACCCAAAGATCCCAACTGCAGAACAGAGAAAGAAGGAAAACATATTTGTGTGACTTCAGATATCATGTTTTTTACTACGAAGATGGGATCCTGTCAGTTACTCCTCTGTTGACTTCAATTTTTTATTGAATGTGTCATAAGCATCTTCTCAGGTAAACACATTTATTTCTACTACATCATTCTCAAGATTCATCCTGTATGGATGTCTCTCCTTATCACATTGGATTTAACCGATTCTCTTTAATATGTGGTTATTTTTTGTTTCTTGCTATCGTAGGCAGTCTGAGTTGAAAACCCTTGTTCATCCACCTGCGCCTTTGATTAACTCTCAGACTCTCAGATGCCTTCTTTGCACAGATTTCTGTCCTTAGGCAGAGGCTGCTGCCTGAAACTACTGGCAGTCGGGGAATTCAACAGACCCCATGGCAGATGGTCTTCTCTGTGTCCATACGTGGGGTCGAATTATATTTGACTGCACTGAATGGCCAATTACATGCTAAATAAGATTGGCTCTGTCCTCTCATCTCTTTGATTTACTATCAATCATACGGATTAAACAATTGACATTCATTTTTAAGCAGACTTTGCTCTCTTTCTTTCTTTCTTCTTTCCTTTTTCTACATAAATATCTTACAAAAGAAAATACATATGTAAAATAAATATACTAAATATAAATGGTAAATATATGGAAGTATGAGTATATTAAATATCTAACATATATAATATATTCACCAGATAAAATATTCAATACAAATTATAAATAAATTAAATTATAAAATATGTTCCGATTTTGAAAGCTCTTAAAACTTTTCTACCATTTATAGTGCCAGCCATTCTGCAGACATAATCTCCAATAATTTTTTCAAGGTTGCATGGCTAATAGTGGCAGCACAGAAGATAAATCTCAGGTTTCTAGTCTATGTTTGTGGTTCTTAAAGTTAACACTTAATACAAAACACAAAGCAACAAATGAACAAGCAAAACAAACCAACTCACAGACACAGACAACAGTATGGCGGTTACCAGAGGGGAAGGTCGTGGGGGCATCGTGAGGAAGGCGAAGGAAGACTAGACTTTGAGCACACAATGCAAGATACAGAGTATTGAACTGTGCACCCAAAACTTATATAATGTTGTCAACCTGTGTTATCCCAATAAATTTAATTTCAAAAATAAATATTGAAACTATCAGTATCTCAGACAGCAATAAACCGGCTTACACAGAATAAAATAAGACAATAAAAATATAGCAGATCACCTCATTTCCATCTTTATCTTTACTTTTTAAGTGCCAGTTAGTAGAATTCAACAGTTTCTGAAACATAAAGGATGTTTAATGATTACTTTGTGATTAAAGAATGAATGAATAAAAGAATGTGAGCACGAATTATGTCTTGGAAGTTGTTTTAGGTACAGTAAATATAGCAATGAACAGAACAAATAAGAACAAGCTTACATTCTAGTAAAGAAAAATGGCAATAAACAAATAAAAAAGTAAAATGTATAGCAGGGGATGAAGTGATGAGGTCCTCAAAGAAAAGCATATCTGGGAAGGGAAAAAATATGTGTGTGGAGAGCTTAGATAATGTTGAAATTTTAAACAGGGTCATCAGAAAAGGCACTGTCTCTGATATTTGCAGAACTTGGAGCAAGAAGACCAGTAGGGCCCACATACCACATGTCTAAGTCTTCTACGAGTGTAGATCAAAATAGCAAACTGTTCATTAAAGTACATCCCATTCTCTTCATTTGAAGCACCATATGTTTCAGACCATAAGACAGATGCACCTACGTTTTAGAGGAGGAATATAGGGAAAAAATTTTTGAAGCAAAAAATGTGGTAAAATTTTAATAACATAAATAACATAATATTCCACCAATGTAAACAGAACTCAACAGCAGCATTAACAACCATTATTCCTCCCAAATTGGGGTGTGTGTGTCTTATAATCTATAAAATATGGTATATGTGTGTAATGGCAAATTTGAAAATTGTATATAAAGTTATGGTTTTTATATGAAAAAAATCAAACATTACTGAATATAACTACTAATGTGTGTTTCTGGGCAGGCCATGTTTAAGTGAATACCGTCATCAAATGGAAAAATAAATAATTCATAACATTTTATATATTTACTCCATAGAAGTTATTATAGTTTTCTTTATTTCAGCAAAATGTCTATGTGAATAACCAAATTTTGGCCATAATTTTTCCCTAGTCATCTTCAGGATCAAAACTAAAATGTAATTGTATTCCAAATAAACAAATTTAAATATTATTTCATCCTAAATGCAAACTAAAATGAATGTAAATAATTTTAAGGTAAAATTATTATGCATACATTTTATAGAGATATTTCATTCTGAAGTATTTAAAATTATATAATGATTCAAAAAGTGAAGTACAATTACGATTCATAAATATCAAATTTAAGCTAAAATTTATTTAAAGCTAAATTTAAAATTTTTATTAAAAATACAACTAGATCTATTAAAATCATTTAAAAAATAAAACTTCATAATTCTAACAATGTCTGTTCAATTTTTAATGAAGCTAAGCTTATCACATTTCATATATGTTTCATCTAAACCTAAGTCTAAGAATAATGCAAATTCTTTAGTATTATGAATTATTTGTCAATCACTAAGGGCAACCATTGTGAATATTATCTTAATTCATGAATATTGCCAGAATCTTAAGGTGCATAAATAAAAAGAAGGAAATTGATGTTCAACATTATTAGGAAATGATATTTTAAGATAATATTCTTTTTATACTCTCTGAGAGGAACTATTTAACCAGTTGATTAAATTATCTTTGTCCTTCTGCAATATATTAGCTATCTAGTGGCCCATGAGAGATTACTCCAAGACTGAGCCTTTTCAAACAACAAATATTTGCTATTTCTGTTTCTATGGTTTAGGAATCTGGGTGTGACTTAACTGGCTACCTGTGGGTCAACGCCTTTCACAGCTTTTGTGGTGAAGTTGCTAGGCAGAATCCCAAAGGGTAGGGGAGAGAGGGCAGAAAAATGGGATTCTAAGCTCACTCACAGGGCTGTTGGCCAGAGACATCAGCTCTTGGCCCCGTGTGCCTCTCCAGAGGGCGGATCACAACATGGCAGCTGCTCCCTTCATTGTGTGAGAGAAAGAGTCCCAATAGGAAAGTTAGTCTTTTCTTCCTCCTTATCACCGAATTTCCAGACTGACGTGGGTCACTTTTGTCCTATCCTATTTGTTAGAATGAGTCCCCAAGTCCAGCCCACACTCAAGAAAAGAATAAGAATTTGGACCAGCCTATCCCTTGAGTTCTTTCCAGTTCCCATGGTGTTTGATTCTCATGTGAAAATATCTTTAGTGCATAAATGTATCAGAAAGGCTGATGGAGACTCAAAGTTATCCACTTGAACCTGAACTGGAGAAAGCTTCCCCCAGTCCACCGAGCATTGCTGGTGAAGGAGAAGTTGCCTATACATCGTGCTGATATCCAGGTGATGCTATGGTGGTGGCCCCAGAAGGGGGTGCCAGTGAGGAGGAACCTGAAACACCCACCAGCCTGGGGCCTCTGACACAGAGAAACCTCCACATCACAGATTCACTGGACTTGGTTTTACCTCTGAGTCATAGCTAGGCCCAGTTCTTTCTATATAATTTATTTTTATTTGTGTCTATTTAACATGGCCTTAATGGATCATTTTCACTTAGATTGCGCCATACTCTGAAAATGAAGTCTTAACTATAAGGGACAAAGAATCCAGCAATGACGTCTGTCATTCTTGAATTAATTAGACTGCCCCTAATAGGACCCAGAAGAATGAATATTACATCTGAGCGCAATTATCTCTGCAACTAGTCTGCAGTTTGCAGTTCTAGGCTTCCTGTTTCTCCATGTGCTACAGAAATAGACAGCTCAGGGCATGTCACAAGTGCCACCTGTGTTAGATTATAGGAACCCCACCTAAACACAGGATTTGGAATTTAATTTTGGAAATATTCAGTGGAGGGCTTTCTGCTATTCCTGGAGGTTAAAATGTCTCTGGAAATTGAGGTAATTAGGTATAGGTCAGGGAAGTATTTCAATATTTTGTAACATTATTGTTTTTACTAAGTCCAAGATTAGCCTAAAATACGGTGCCTTTATGTCTGGAATTTTTTGGAACATTCCTAGTTTCAAATTTACTATATTATCCAACCTCCTGACACACACACGCCCTGAGAGGCTCCTGCTTGTCACCACACGGCGGCCAAATTTTGGGTTTAGGAAATGTGAACACACCACAATCAGGCAAAAGAGAATGTGCGCTCTACTTCCGAAAATCATTTTCTTCATTGCTGAAACTGCAACAGTGGAAGACAGAAAAGTGGACATAAATATTGCACATCAATAGGCAACAGGATTGTATCTCTCTGTGGTCTAAGGGTCAGGCTTTCTTGCTCATAGTGAAATTCAGGAAGAATCTTTAAATTGGTTTTTAAGAGACGCACCACAGGTTCAGCCAAATGTGTGAGCAACGTTCAGCACAGGCTGTTGCTGCTGCTACACTTACTGGCAAACAATGGCCAACTGCCAAGGCATGGTCGAGCCACACAGCTGTTTTCAATGATTCATTTCCCCTGATTTCCCAGCTGACCCATTCAGAAGAACAGCAGGTTTCAAGTCCCAGTTGCTAGCCCCATAGCTGCAAGGAGTCCTCCCCTTCAACTGTGGGAGAATGTTAAAGGCTAAAGTGAGGGGCAGTCGCCCTGGTAAATAACGTTGTTTCCACGAGCAGAGTGTAAACAGGCAAGAAAGGTGGAGAGGGAGCGGGAATGTTGATTTTATGGCGAGGTACTCACCATGGCTCTGAATCATAACGTGCCTCTCCAGCTTTCTCTCACGCCATGCACAGACTGTGGACCAACATTCCAACCGCTCTGGGAGTTTCCAAAACACAGAAGGTTCTTTCACCCATTGGTCGCCACTGTTACTCCTTTGTCTGAGAACCTCTTGCTACCCCCAAGATTAAACCCAAGTACCTTGAACCCTCTGAGGTAGGTTAGATCCTGCATCCTTAATGGGGGGATACTGCCCACAGTGGGATGAAAGTGACTCTTGGAAGGCAGAAACTCACATTATTTTTACGGATAAAGCACACATGTACAATAAGCGCACATACAATTTACCTGTGGGATTGAAATTTCACTGCAGGGCTATAAGAAGAAAACAGAGGTAGGCAGACAGGAAAGAAGGCGTGGAGGAAACGTCACAGTGTGGTGTCAGGTGTGCGGTTGACCACTGCTGCTTGTACTTGGAATTGAGGAGAGCCGCACAGGCACCACTAAAACAGAAACTTTTAAAGTCATTCTCCTCCTTGTAGCTCAATGCCAGCTGGAAAGAAAGCTGTGAGGGACACTACACACAAAGGATACCAAGGGCTATAAAGGAGAAGGAGAAAAGATCATTTCTTTTATTACCACCTTTGATGGGTCAGCACTTTATCAAATGTAGCATGTGCATTACATTGTGCATAATCGTAAAGAGAACTAGTCCTAGAAACAACGGCTTCCTAGGGGTCCATGTACACTGTTGGGTTGCCTGCACCCCCACCCCCCACCTCATGCTTCCACCACTCCATCACTCTTGTCCTCGCACCTCCATTTAATGTCTATTTCTCAGTGAGTGTTCGCTTCATTCTCTCCACCATCTCTTTCCACCATCCGAACCTGTGCTCACAGGTAGCTTCGGTGTCACACCTTATAACTGTATGACGAAGGGAAAGAGCAGGCTCCCCTGCTTTCTCCTGAGATAAACTCCTTAGGGAAGGGTTAGTATTGATCTGGTTTAACTTCATACACATTTCTGAAAGAGTAAGTTACATGGAGATGGTTACAATGACAGGTTCAGGCAGGCCATGGGCCTGCCCTTGTGGCCAGGGGTCTGTAACACTGAACTTGGAAACCCCTTGCAGAATCACAGCATGGGAAGAGGAGCAGGTACCCATAAAGAAAGGAAGTGTTGACTGGGGCCAGATACAACAACAAATGACCACTCTCCAGGTAGGGGAAGTCATGGATCTCAGAGGTGCATGGAAAATAAGTTTTAGCTCCATTCTGCTGCTTCCTGGATTTATGACATTGAACTTGAGTCACTATGG
Source organism: Carollia perspicillata (assembly GCA_004027735.1). Classification (NCBI taxonomy): domain Eukaryota; kingdom Metazoa; phylum Chordata; class Mammalia; order Chiroptera; family Phyllostomidae; genus Carollia; species Carollia perspicillata. The sequence goes on along the minus strand of PVKM010003654.1, from coordinate 44,368 downwards.
TAAGTAAAGTAGGAAGTAATAAATCCAAGAGCAGTCAATGCTAAATAACTAATTGCTAAGTGAAAGGGTGATAAAATGCTAAGTAAATGTAAGGTTCTAATATTAATATAACTTTGATCTTGAATTTAAACATTTCCTTAAATCAGGTCATATAATTTCAGAACTACTCCCCCCAGCACACACACACACACACACACACACACGCACACACGGTGTACACTTTTCTCAGACACACTGTGCTCACAAAGGTCATAAACACCTGGGAAGGAAGGACAATCTTTTCCCCACCGTTTGTGTTCCCTGAACACCAATCGAACAGCTGGGTGTAAGTTAACAGCATTGGACTAAAAAGTGCTTGTTAATGTATATCATTGAAAAGACTCACACACTAGTCACCCTGGGCGCCCACACTTACATTCCGCACTGCTGTGCTATGTTCTAGGTCCCGGGCAAATGTGTATTTCTGAGAATAGGTATTCATAGCATTAATATGTGCTTTTATCTAAAATGTGCAAATGAGTGACATTTTATCAATTTTTTTGGCCTCAAGTTATGAAGTTATGTTAAATCATTTTCATATTTGATAATATCATTCCCTTGAAAATGAGGAATATTATGAATGTTAAGCCCTTGCAACCTTCCTTGCATTATGAGTTCCCGTTATTTAATTCTATTCTCATGATAATTCTAATACATTTCCATGTATTAATTATGTTCCTATTGATGTTCTGAAATAACCCCAGCCAAGCTCATTATAGGTTTTGATGGAAAAATACTTAAATCTAAATGGTAACTTACATTCACCTTTTCAAAATAGAATTTTAATGACCATTAAAATCTTTTCCCTAAATAGACTCTGATTTTGAAATTCTTATGGAATTGGATACTTTGTCCCACAAAAAATAAACATATTATTATTTTGGCTGAAATTACTGGGTATGTCACCCAATTGTTCATAGTTTTGAAACATGAGTTCACTGTTTCTCATCTTTTTGTTAGGGGGCTGAAAACTCTCTTCCTTTAATGGCATGCGTTGCAGGTGAGTGCTAAAAAGACACAGGTGATTTAAGGCTACCTATCAGTACTGTGTGTATAGGAAGCTGAAGTACTAAAGGTGCCGGAACATTCATTGGAATGTCAACATTTCTTCTGTATGGTACTGGGAGGTGTGACTTTCGTACTTTGCATTGCTGAGTGTGCTCTGGTTGGCTTGGGTCCCTTTTCTTCAGATAGCTTTTCAGTAAAGCTTTATTTTTCATTGAGCTCAGTGGGGTTACATTGGCTAATAAAATTATACTCCTATAGATTTCAGGCATGCAATTCTGCAATACATCATATATGTACTGAATGGTGAGTTCGCCACCCCAAGTCAAGCCTCCTGCCATCAGCATTTACTCCCCTCGTACCTTCTTCTACTTCCCCTCAACCCCTCTCTTTCTGGCAATCACCATACTGTTGTCCTTGTCCATGAGTTTTCAGCACAGCTTTTGAAGAGCTTCCCATTACTGTAGAATATAGCCCGAACTGTCTAAGGCGGCCCTCCGGGACCTGAAGATTCTAGCCTCTGCCTAACTCCGTGGCCTCATTTCATCACTCTCCCACCATTTCTGCCGTGCTCTAGCTACAGTCTCCTTCGTTTCCTCTTGTGAGTGCTCCGTGCTTTTCACTAAACATAGAACATGCTCATATATCTATTCTTCCCACCTGGGATTCTGTCCCCGTCGCCCCACCACCTGGCTAACTCTCCTACATTTGTGCTTAACGTGTATTTCGTCTTGACCTCCCAGACCATGTGAGTATTTTCAAAGGGCCATGATTTAGATTTAAATTTCTAAGTCTATTAAGGTTTATAATTGTTTCTTAGCAATGGACAGTTTTGTCCTAAGGCTAGTGGGAACCAAGAACAAAGAATGGAACAGCAGGAATACTTGGGTTCCTTAAGTTCTTGTGTCCTTTCCCCAACTCTAGTTCCCAGAGAACAAATTCAAAGAAATGGGAACCGGAAAGACAAGAGCAGTAAGAATGGAGTCGCCACAGCTTTCCTGGGCTAGTTGGTGACTAAGATGAGTAAGGTGTTTCTTATGAAATCACAGCAGGGAAGTGGTCCATGAAACTACTCCATCTGGGCAGTTGTCAGTCCCCGCTGTCAGACAGGTCTCACCACACAGCGCTGAGCACTGGGCTCCTTCTCATTGGCAGTGATACCTCTGGGCACAGGCTCAGTCCAACTCATGCTCAGCATTTTAGCTAGTGTCCTGCTCTATCTTTACTGCAAATTTATAGAAGTGCGTGTGACCTCTGATGACTACAAACATATTTTAACTGTATAATTTTCATGCACAATATTCCATATTCACCAAATGACACTTTCACACTATTTCTGTAATGTAACTGGAGATATTCCAAAGTCCTGTGGGTAGATAAGGGGAAGAAGCCTCTGCTGAGTTGAAGACTGACTTCAGTCCACAGGTTCTGATCTACCATGCATTCTATACTTTCTTTATTTAGCAGGCATTCCAACCATTATTTGTTTTTCTAAAAATTGTATTTAATGTTGTTTCTCAGTAGTCTGCACACTTCATGAGATTAGAACTGCTTAGAACATAATGGATGCTCAATAAATATTTACAAAATGAATGATAGAATAGAATGGGGAGGGGAATGGGGAATGACAGAAACAACAAAGCAAATCTTAAGTCTGTGTTTTCTGGCTCTGCACCTCAAAATTACATGCTCCTGAATCTCCTCTTTCTCTCTTCCCTTGCTCCTTTCCCCAGTGAAATTTTAATCCTCCATTGTGTACTTCTTTAAAAACTTTATGATGGGAGGAAGTAGGTCACTCTTTTAGAGACAAATATCACTTTATTTTTTTAATATCAGGGTCAACTATAATAAGTCATTAATTTTGCAACTGTGGAGGAACAACTTTTAATGTTGAAGTTTATATTTGGTTAAATCTCATTGAAACATATATAGAGAGAAGATATTTTAGAATAACTTCTAATTTTTCTAACATTAAGACTATAAAAATTTATTGTGAGTAGTCATTATTTGCAGAAAATGTGTCATTCAATATAGATTTCAAACAACACAGTAGCCAGCAGACAGATTCTGGGTGCTTCTTTGAAATGCAGAGTGCAATAATAGATATTGTCTTAGGCTAGAAAAGTCACCTGTATTGGTGCACATGGCCATGGAGAGGCACCCATGGGACTGCAGACTACACATTTGCACTCCCCTTTAAGGTAAGGATCCGAAGTAAAAGCACAAATTGAGCAGACAGCAAATCACAGCAGTACGGCTTCTGATTAACTGAAGACAGAGAATAATGCTAGCAGAGTGGCTCATTGTTAAGTTTCTGAAAATAAGCTAGGCTGAAATTTAGAAAACATAGTTTGTCAGTTTAAAACTTCAAAGTAAGTTGCCGAGAGACATTCTGATGAAGGCCTGAAAACATAAGGAAAAGAATTGGGTGAACTATGTGAGAGTCAGTGTTCACTCCGTTGCTGCTCGAGGTGAGATACAGGCACTCCCTGTGCGGGGGCAAGGCTGGGGTTCAGACAGGACTCCCAGGTAAGATCCCAACACTGGGGCAGCAAGGACCGTAGGTCAGCTCTCACTCTGCTCCTTGGGCGGGTCCTTTGCACCACACACACACTATACGACCACAGCTGTGACTCAGCTTTCAGTTTTTAGCAAGATATGCAATAAATGGATAAAATTTAATGGGAAAGATCCCTATTGTTTCTTGATACTTTCTTTAAACATTCATTCCCTTTTAATTAGCTTGAGAAGCAATCTAACAAAATGATTAAAGACATAGGCTTTGCCATGAGAGAAACCCTGAATTAATCACCCATTGGTTCAGTGATCATTCACTCTTCTCTCTGAGTACTGGACCACTAGCTAAATAATATTGAAATGACAGTGTCTTCATTAATAACCTGTTGTAAAAATTAAATAAAATGATATATGCATTGTACATAGCACACTCTTTGGTACATAGTAGGTGCTCAATAAATGACAGTTGCTTCTAAATTGTTTTTTTAAGGTAGTTTTTAATTAAGGAGGCATTTAAAAAGGAAGGATGCTCATCTTCATCTAAGTAAAACCACACAGATCAAGCCGTGTCCCACACAACTCTAACAACTGCTGGCGATTTATCCACATATTAAATTAATTAAATTAAAACATTTAAATAATTGTGAACAAATAATAACAACAATTCGATGAATGAAAGCTCTTTGATTGATCTTTGACAATATCAAAAGATATAACAAATTGTCCCTTTGCATGAAGTGACTGGATATCAATCGGTCATAAGAAAAGGAAAAGATAAAATGTACTCAGTTATGAAGGAATATAAACTACACACATAGAAATGCCTACTTTTCACATTCTGGCGAATATTATACCTGTTCTTGTTTAAAAATATATTTCAAAACATCCTCATTTATTTCCATGAAGTTTATTTCACAGATACACAAATGCACATATATACAACCATGCACACACACAACTTGTATAAACATATCAGAGTCACACACAAAAACAAAGGTGGTAGGAGTGTGCAGCTGGTGCTTTCTATTTTCAGCCCTTGCCTCACAGGCAGTTTTTTGCAACAGGATTTCAAAAATAATTGCATGAATCAAAACTCTATCTACTCAACTACATTAGTATTGATTTCACTATCCTTACCAAATTTATATTCTGCCTCTTTGATTGCCTGCCTCCTACTGCCTCTCACTATTTGGGTTAAGAGTACATATATATATCCGCATAGCACAAATCTGCTCAGAGCTCTCCTTTGAAATAAGAAGTCTATAAAGACCCACTAGTATAACGAAGCAGGAATTAGGTTCATCTTTTCCCACCCTTGGTATTTATTAGACTTGCTCTTGAAATCCTTTGGTGCACCTTAGTTTTTTATTTGCATTTGCTGTATGAGCAAATGATGACTGCATTATATTTAGCTGTCTAAAAATTGATAAATTACCTCATTTTTAATCTGACATTTTAGACCTTGGAAAGTAAGTGGCAACAAAAAATTTTAGAAGCAGCTTAAACAGCTAATGTTGAAGTGGTGTGATATTCAACACAGAATGTCTGTAACTTAAGAGAGATTAAGAGAGAGAAAGGCAGAATAAACAATAATGGAACAAAGGTTAACATTTGGGGGACTCTGATTAGGAAGCAAATAGAAATTCTTTGTACTATTACTTAAATATTGTTTATCTGAAATTATTTCAAAATTTTAAAAAAGTTAGAAAAAACAGTTCCAGATAAGATTTTAAACAATAATGACTCATAATCATTTAAGATGGAGACTGTGTGGTGTGATTTTAATGAATAAGAGGTGATTAATGAGACTCACAGGTAAAAGCACTCGATACAACCCACTAGGTAACACCCAACACCAAACCTCAGTCATCTTAAAACACATTCACCTTATTCAATCTTCATTAAGATCTAAACAATTTCAAAATCCAACACACTAGCCTTCCAAGTCACTGCCCGCAAAATAAAAGGAAAAAGATAAAATACAAAATAACGTAAAATATGAAGACTTTCAAATAAATTTTGCTTTGAATACAATTCCAGAGAATATAAAATCTCCTTGCTTATTACCTAAGACTGCATCAAAGAAAAGCAACCCGATTTGCAAGCCACCTACTAGCAATTTCATCCATGTCATGCATATGATGAATGTTTTTCATAGTAACTGGGGATTTAAATCATTCCAGTTAGCTCTAGGAAGCCCACTAGGTATCTACAACCCGCTGCCCTCTATTTGCAGCTCTCCCATGGGAACAGAGCCATTTGCAAACATCAACATGGCATTGTACAGTTCCATGCAGGGGAAAGGAGTGCGCCCTCTACAAAGTCTTTTAATCCTTATTTATTTCAATGTAGTGGCATTTAATGGCTTCCCTCGAGAAACACCACCAATTATCCTCACAGTTTATCTAGGTTTCCGGAAAAAATCTGTTTGAAAGTTGCCTTCCTACCCCATTTCCCCTGGCAGTAAGTTTACTGAGGATTGCATTTTACCTTTACATTTTTATTTCTGAGCAAAACCTGCTCAGTAGACATTGTTTTCCCTGTGTTTCCTTACGAGAGACACATACAAACAGGAAAACCATAAAATAGAATAGGATAAATTGGGACACTGAGATAAACATGCACTTGTACTTCAATCCTGATATCCTGACCTATTTTTAAAAGCTAGGGAAAGAACAAGACCTGCCCCTCCTCCTAAGTAATTCCATGGGAATTCTCTCAGTGCAGTGGAAATATAGGACATAAAGTCGCTCTCTTTGTTCCTGGAAGGAACATTTGTTTTTAGTTTCCAAAAGAAATGGCTATAATCATTCTTTACCTCTCAAAAAATATCCTCATTTTGGTAGCTCAGTGGTGAAAGCAGCTGTCGTACCATGGACTTGACTGCTTTTGGTACAGTCACTTGACTTCCATGATTTCTGAATTTCTGAAAGTTTTCCATTCACAATGTTCTGAACATAAAAAAGACAGGCTATTTGACCTTCTGAACTCCCTGGACTGCCTGGTTATATGGAACGGTCTCCTTTTGAGGAGAGAAATTGGGAATCATTTGGAAAATGATTTTAATACCATGAAAAGAATACGATGCAATTTATTCCCAAGAATACATTCACTAGAAAACCTGTCAGTTGCAGTCAATTCCAAATTATCCATGAACAATGGGAATAAACTGGGCAGAGCCAATGAAGTGCCAGGATAATCTGAATGCTTCTTCTCCTCCTTTCTGGCCATGCTCCTTCCTGCCACAGGGTCGTTCACACGCTGCTCTCTGTTGTACACCATAATACCTTCTTTGAGTTCCTCTTTTCCTGGTACCTATATTTGAGCCATACTGATCATTCAAATAGTTGAATCAACAGAAAGGGCATTCATTAACTCAGCAAGTACTTATGCAGCCGGCAATGGGCAGTACCTTCTCAGCATCTGGAACACAGGAGTGAACATGATAAAGGCTTTGCGGTCTTCAGTCAGCAAAGGAGACAACCGCAGACCCAGACTGTTTTCTAGCAGAGTCTGCACTCCGGCAGATGCAGCCTAATGGTGTTGAAGAGCCGTTTCTGGAGCCACACTGCCTGGGTTTAGTCCTGGTCTGTCGTTTCTAGCTGTGTAACCTGGGACAGGTTACTTATTCTCTCTGGGCCTCAGTTTCATCATCTGCAAAATGAGGATGATGATAATGCCATTCCCACCTGCAAGGGTTGCTTTGATGATTGAATGCGGTAGTCCACGGAAGGCGCTTAGAAGAGCACCTGCGTCTGGCAGGATTTTTTCTCATTACCAAGGCTGCAGAGGAGTCCATGGGACTGCACAGCCAATTCTACCTCGAGCCTTTTTGGGAGACCAGCATTAGAGTTGCATTTTTAAGAGCACACCAATGCAGAATGCATAGACTTCTCTTTTAAACATCTTGCCAATACCAGAAGGCATTTCCAGATTTTAAATCACCAACTCGTGGCAACTATGCACATTCTAAATTTCAACCCAAAACTCTTTGCCTCAAGTCCTTTTCCTCATTTTTCAAGGAAAGCATCACTTCTTACTTTAAACAAGTGCCATGAAGTCATCTCAGAACTCCCCCATGAATGACCCTAGTTTTGGAGAAAGTGTTTTCAACCAACATCTTAGTCATTTCAGTGTAAAACCATCCACAATACATGTCCTGAATTTCCCTAGATTACATTTGGGCTTCAAAAGGCATGAAGGTAGTAATCGAACTGTGCTTGGGACATCCTGAAACAGGCCATATTTCAAACTAGTTTGAGACACTTGCTGAGAGTGAAATGTGCCTGGTTGGATTTATTCACCATTACTCCCTCTGTATACTCAAGGGTTTCAGACTATCAGCACGTCCCTGTAAGCGATTTCTGCTCGCATCGCACCAACAAAAAGCTGTCCCTTGTGCACCAAAATAAAGCAAACTTCAAATTGGTGAGTTTTCTTTTTCTGGACAGATCTGTGCTATGTGGCACCTGAAAGATGAAAGCAAGGACATATTGAAGGTTGGAGCTGCCTTATATTTCTGTAAATCTTAAACATGACCAAATAAATGGAAAATTCCAAATATTTAAAACCTTAAGTTTATGTTGTAATTTAAAGAACTTAAAAACCCTCTGCTCTGCTGGGCATAACAGGCAGCCTTGGTAGGAAAGGGAATGGTGTGCAGTGATCGGGGCCGGGATGACGGGATGACTGTGAAGGTAATATGTCTCCCCGAAGAAATGTTCAAAATCGAAGCAATACCATGAATTTTCTTATTTTCCTATAAACTGATACCCTTTGAAGTTATTTCTGTACAGTTATGAACTCTCTCCAACATCACCTAAAATGTTTAAACAAATAAAGTGTGTCTTTTGGAGAGGGCCATATAGACATGTGTTCACTGTTTTGTGAGGAAAAAAGAGTTTGAGTTAGTGTCAGGTGAATGAAGACCCTGGAGAATGAAATAGCATCAGCAGATGGATGATGCCGGGAAGGGTCTCCAGGCAGGAGAAAAAGCAGAAGCCAAGTCCCAGAGCAGTGTGTTCAAGATGCCTCAGGAAAGAAAAAAGATTTCTGTGGGGCATGCAGTACGAGGATGTGGTCTGCAATGCAGGGCATGGCCCCTGGATAGGATTGGAGATCTAGCCTGGGGCCAGGTCTTTAAAAAATGTTAAGGACTGTAAACTTTATCCTTGCAAAATGTGGAAGAAATGGAGGTGGATGACAAGATACATAAGAAAGGTCTGTCTGACCGCAATGAGGGAAAGAGCAGGAGAGCAGCACAGAAAGGCTGAAAACAGGAAGACTCCCGTGGAGGCTGCTGTAATAACACAAACTGTTGTTTTTTTAAGATAATTACAGGTGCACGAGAAGGAGCAACAAAGATACAAAGAGTTTTCATGCATTTTTAACCCTTCTTCTTCTAATGGTGCAGCTTGTACAACTATAATACATCATCAAAACAAGGAAACCAGAATTGGCACAATAGTATCAACTAGACGAAAGACCTCACTCAAATTACGTCAGCTCGTGCATAGCTGTAGTTTCATGACATTTTATTATGTGCGTTCATTCATGGCATGACCACCGAAATCAAGATAATACCTAAGTGAGTTTAAATAAAGACTTAACCAAAGAGAAACAGAGGGAAAGAAGAAAGATTCGATAAATATTTAGAATGTATGCTTGGAACTCAAGTTTAGAACTCTAATGGTTCAGTGCGTGAATTCTAGAGCTGGACAGCCTGGGGCTGCATCACAGCTCCAGCGCTCACCAGCTTTGTGACTTGGGATGATTCATCTCAGTTCCCTTGCCTGCAAAATAAAGATAATAATAGTGCTAATGATGCAGTGAGAAATAAGTTAATTAATGTTTGAAACCAGCATAGACTCGTACTCAGCCTGTGGTAGATGCAATGAATGTGTTAGCCTTTGAGTCCAGGAAAACTTACTGTTGGTCACCATTTCCAAACTTTTAACCCTCCGACCACTGGGGATGTTTCAAATGACTTTGGATTTTTCACAGATGAACACTCTTATTCTGATGATTATGCAGTTATTTCTGTAGTTGCTATATGCTAGTGGCCCCAGATACTCGGTTTTCATTTAGGCTGGTAACACATAATTTTTTTCCTAGTTAAATGCCTTGAAAAAAAGTTGATTCGAAACATAACCAAAAAGTTATACAAATGCTACTCAGAGGTGACAATAACTATGAAATTGGGAATGTCGTTTGTGTTGTGTATGTTGCTTGTTTGCAGAGTAACTTATGTTCATTGGCGTAAGAAGTTTCAAGAATCTAAGTATTCAGTCTGTAACCTTAACTTTGAGTTACTGTCTTAAGCAATTAAAGATGCAAATCACACCTGAAGAATTAAGACAAAAGGATGAAACAACAACTCTCATCCTTTGCTGACTGAACAGAGGGTCATCTCTGCAACAGATTTTATCATGTAATTAAGGAGGGTTCTCCTGATTAATTAAATGGAGAGCCAAGCTCATTTAAACTGGCGATGCTAGGATGAGATTGCAATATTTTGCTTTAGCCAAAATAAAGTGAAGGCCCTTGAGTTTTTACTATCTGCAATATAGTCCACTTGCTGACAAATGCTCGGTACTCACCGATTGATTCAAGCTTATTAAAGGCCTCAGAGCAATCAGGAAATGAAATAAATATCGAAATAGAGTGCTCGGTGTTTCAAATGCTGAAGAGAGCTTAGGGTCAGAGCAAGTACCCCAGCTGGGTTAATGCAGCATGAGCCCACCCCTGTCCTGTGCTCACTCTGATGACACCTGCCCTTTACTCTCCAGTCATGGTATGTTCTTTACTAGCAGAGGGAAGCTCTGTTTCATTTCAAAGGGCTGTTTCTCATTCAGAAAGGAAATAACTACCAGAAATATTTATAAGGCTAGTAAAGCAAATTGTTTTCCTGATAGTCAAGAGTCAGGTCAACTATCTTAACTGTTTCTGCTGGGGTGTCCAAACTTTTGGTGTCTCTGGGCCACACTGGAAGAAGAAGAGTTGTCTTGGGTCACACATGAAATACATTGCTACACATAATCACACAAAATTCTCATAATGTTTTGAGTAAATTTACGATTTTGTGCTGGGCCGCATTTGTAGCCATGCTGGGCTGCATGTGGCCCGCGGGCCATAGGTTGGACACCCCTGGATCTGTCAGCCCGGCATTGCAAAATTGTAAGGTAATAAACCCTGGCTCTAATATCCCCTTTTGTAAGGATCTCAAGGTTCAAGGACCCACCTGTAAGTCACTAAATCCTGGGCCTTTCCACAGCCAGCTCCCTTTTTCAGCTCCCACATGCTGAACGCTTCAGCTTCACTCACTCCTGCACGGTCCAGACCCTGAAGATGCCTCCTTCTCATGACATTCATCTGCAGCCAGAATCAGGCTCATCCTGGCTCTTTCTAGTTGTTGCTAAATTTTTTTTAACCTAATCTTTTGAATTATAAATGGCCATTGAGGTTTCTTTACCATTCGCATTTACTTATCCTTTGGGTATCTATTTCCCAACTCTTCGACCTTACCCTAAAAATGATCTATTATTTGTCCTGGGGCTTTATATAACAAATTGCCACACACTGGATGGCTCAGAACAACAGAAATGTATTCTTCCACAGTTCTAGAGACCAGGAGTCCAAAACCCAGATGTTGGCAGGGCCAGGTTCCCTCTGTAGGCTCTAAAGGAGAATCCTTCCCAGTGTCTGGTGGTTGCCAACAACCCTTGGTGTTCCTTGGCTTGCAAATGCATCACTGCAATCTCTACTTCTGCATCACAAGACATTCTTCCTTGTAATGAGGCCTAGGTTGAGTGATGGAAACTAGGTTCAAAGCAACAGAACCTGGGGCATTAGAGCAGAGCTGCCAGACCAGGGCCTGAGGGTAAGAGGCAGAGCTTGGAGCAAGTCCCCGAAGCTGGCATTATTCAGCACTATTTACTTTGGATCCATCATTGTGTCTCAGTGCTTTATGTTCACTCTATTACTTACACAACCTTGCGAGATAGACATTACAATCTTCATATTTCCAATGATAAACTTAGGCTATGAGAGGTAAAGTAAACTTCTCCAAGTTATTTGGGGACAGAGTCTAACCCGTGAGTAAAGAGGGAGATATTAGGGAGTGCCACATTGGCTCAGATAATTAGAGTATCATTAGCTCTTTTCCTTGGGCCTCTCTAACTGTATGTTCAAATTCCAGCCAGGCAAAACTGGTGATAATTGGCCATCACGTGGCTAGCAGAAAAGCAAAGAAGTGACAAGTTAGCTAATTTTGTATCTGAGAATAGAAACAGGCTCTAATTCTGAGCAGTCTGGATTTGTCCTGGCTCTTTGTCCTTATAGACACAAATTATACTTTCCAACTCAACCCGAAGGGATCCTGTGCATTTTCTGCTGGTGCTTTCCCTGCCAAATAAAAGTGTGGCCACTCCCAGGGTGTGTGGCCCTCTGGATGTTTCTGTTTGACGGTCCCATGGCTCTGCTCTCTTTCATTTCTCTCAAGTTTCTGACAGAAATGGCTCAGCCATGCCAGCATCACACCCCACAGAAAGCAGCCCACCCTCTTCTCCTGAACCTCAAAACCCCACCCTCACTCCGGTGCTACTGTAACCACCCCAAGGCAGCATACCCTGTCCTTCCAGGGAAGGGAAGGCTATTCAGAACTTTCACAACAGAAAATAGACCCCCACCTCTTTTCCAGAGCAAGCAGGAATCTCTGTGCCTGCTGGACTGTTTTTCCTCCCATGCCACAGTCTGGTCAGGCAAGCAGAAAGAGCCAAGTCTCATCTGTCGGTGGTGTAGAAGAGGGAAGCTGATTTCTACAACTCCCACTGATGGATGGCCAAAGCAAGGGGTATTCCGAAAAGTCAGGTATGGACAGAGAACAAGAATCATTCTAAAACCAAGACCAACAGCACAAGACAAGTAAAAAGTGACAAGTGGGGTCTGGAGGCAGCACTGGGGACACAGGGACCGAAAGCTTTACGTGTGGTGTTTGAGGACAGCCTGTGGGTAGGGTAAGTGTAGTTAAGGACACTGCGCTGATTGGGATTAAGAGAATCGAAGGCCAAGACTAACTCAAACTTCTTTAATGACCTCATTCTGAGGTCTCTGGTCTGAGTCACCAAGCAGCCTCTTTGTATGCTTCCCTGCCACGCATCTCTTCTTGGAGGTGACTCAGTAAGGTTACAGGAATTCTTCAGTCACAAACAGAATCGCTGCTCCAGGCAAGTGTATAATGAGGCGCCACTTCCAGGAGGCTTTTTGCTAATCTCTGCAGTATTTAGCTACAGAGCATATATTAAGGCCATAAGAATTTGTCTGGCTAAGGTCCGTTAAAATAATAAGAAACTTGGAACACCTGATCCTCTGAAGAATGTATTTCATAGACAAAGCAATCTATTGGAAGGAGAGTGGATCCATTCAAAGCCATCTCTGGAAAATCACTTTGCTGTGCCCTTGTCTCTAATCTCAACAAATAGACACCGTCATGCCTTTCTTGAGTTTCTTGGCTTATGAAAAGCACACTGGCCCACTGACTACATGGCTAGTGGGTATAATTTTGAGGTACTTGTCCTTTTTCTTCCTCTACATGAACCTGAAGGTTGACTTTTTTTTTTGCCTTTTAAGTCCAGACATGTGTCATGATACTAGAGGAAGTCCAGAAGAAGCAGTCCGCCAGGACGGTGGGGATGTCTTCCACCCAGGGAGGCAAAGCTGTGTCCTGAGAACACTTGTCAACTTTAGCAGCCGAGGACCTCTCTGTGGTTCAGAAACGAGGGCGGAGACCAGCTGAAACCACGTCCAGCAGACCAGTCCTGTCTCTGAGTAGGAAAAGGAAATGGCTTCCTAATAGGGATTTGGCTGAGAAGTTTCAGTCCAAGTCAGGTCTAAGGCCTCTCCTTCTTCATCCTCTAAATGCCTTCCTTCTCAATTCCCTTCCTTGTGAAGAAGACAAAGAACTGTCTTATGTTTCTATTTGTAATTTTGAACTTAAAAGAACACCTGGCCCTTCTGCTGAGGTTGATTCAGACATCTGGTACGGACATCAGGAAACAGTGCCAGGGGCTGGCCAGATTCCAGGTGTTGGGGCCCCTTCAGTTTACTCCACATTTTCCTAGGAGTAATCAGAGCATCCCTATGAATGAAGAATAGTGTGCAGTGTTTTCGCCCTTAGGAAGTACTTGCTATTGTGTCTGTAAATGAAAAACAAAGGAGGGAGTACTTTAACAAGTATTTCATGTTTATAAGTCACTTACATTAAAATAAGATCTCTAGTAAGTAATATTGTGATAGATGCAGGGAACACTTAGGACTGACATTGGTCTGTTTAAATCTCAGGCACAGACATAATTTCTGACAGATACTTCCATCCCTAGGTTTTGTCACTTAAATACAACTTTTAGGTATTGGAAGGAATTCAGCTTGGACATATTTCTTGCATATTTCTTGCTGTCTTTCTAAGGTGAAAAAGCAGCCGGTAATTAAAAGAGAAAAAACAAACTCATGCCTGTCTAAGATGGAAATGATGGCTTCCTTGAGTGGCTGCCGGAGAGAATATACTTGTGAGATCAGCAACCTGATGTGTCTCAGTTTTGTTTTGGTTTTTAATTAGGAGATTTGAAGAGTGAAATAACCTCTCTAGGACAACACCCCTGTTCTGGTGTTTTGCAAAAGATTTTATTATAAAGTTTCTCAAACTAAGTTGTGTTGTTATCTGTATTTCCATCTCTATTCTCCCTCTGGACTGAGACCCCAGAGGGCAGGAATATTGATTACTTGTCTCATAAGATCAAAATGTTACACAGAGCCTACAGCATAGCAGATTGCTCACACAGTTGTCAAATTAACAAAAATGAAGGACAGTTGAAGAACAACATCTCTGGGTATGTCTTAAAGGAACATGTCCTCTGGTAAGATGGAGGCAAGTGGAATAACCAAAATCAGGGGTCAGCAAACCAAAACCTGAGAACCAAATCTGGTAGTTGTCTATATTTTAAATAAAGTTTTATTGGATCACAGCCATGTTCATTTGTTTACATAGTGCCGATGGCTACTTTCATACCACAACAGCAATTCAGTGTTTGTGACAGGGACTGCATGGACCACAAAGCCAAAAAATATTTAAGACCTGGCCTTTGATTAGAAAAAAATTCTAGCTCCTGACTTAGATAAAGAAAGAAGCACAGAAGTAAGTAAGCAACAAGTAGTTACTGAATGCTTAGCGTGTGCTTAATTCATTGCAGGATTTTCAGTAGACACAGCAATACACATCTTAGCTCTCTGAGTAACTGGTCCTTTAACTATTTGAGGGCATTGATTTTAGCAGCTGTGCCAGTGAAAGAGAGAAGGCATTATCTATGTGTTGGAGGAAAATCAACCTCATCAACATAAAACAGCTGGTAAGTCCAAGAGGAGGTGAGCAGAGGGGACCAAATTAAGTACAGAAGTGGTATTGCATTCACTGTAGACTAAAGACTGGAACTATTTTACTGGGATAGTGAATGAAGGAGTGACTTCAGAAGGCTGACAAATTTGGTGACAATCGGGCTGCAGATATTTGCAGAGATTTGATCTCTGCTGTACATAATTATTTTGTTTTAATTTTATTGAAAACATATTATTAACCAAAGGATGTTAAGTGCTTTATATACATTATTTAATTTGATTGCAGTTTTATGCAAGAAGCCTCCTTATTTGCACAGTGTAGCATCATTATCTTCATAGTAACTTCCTAAGCCGCACAGTGTATGAGTTAGTCAAAGCAGGCTACACTGTGCTTTAGTAACAAACAAGCCCCGCATCTCAATGGTTTAACACAATGTAAGTTTATTTCTATGTTACCCATATATGCTCAGTATGGGTCAGAAGGTATCTCTGCCTTCTGTAATCACGCTCAAGAAACCAAGCTGGCAGGGGACTCATTTTCGCCACTCTGCTTTGTGAAAAGAGTATTGCAGCATCTCCTACTGTCTGTCATATGCTTCATCTAGGAGCAACACAAATCATTGCCACTCATTCTTCATTACTAGGATTGAAAACCATTTCTATTCAACTCCAATACACATTATCTTCCTATCAGTGCTTATAGTTATATAATAATTCATGTTAATCTAATAGTGTGCTTCATACGTGTTTTTTACCCCAAAGATAAATATTCACAGAGATATGTTGACATTTACTAGTTCAAGAAACATTTATTATGTGCCTCCAATAAGCCATACTCTATCCTAGCCACCAGGAATATAGTAAAACCCAAAATGGACATACTAACCTTCAATGACTTATGTTCTAGTAGGGAGAGAAGATAAACACATTAAGTGCATCATTTTTAGTAAAATATGTAGGACAGTTGATAATAAGTACCCTGGAAAAATTAAGGTACAGAAGGTGGTAGAGGGGCTGGGGGCTGGGAGCTGAGATACTTCCCAGCCCACACGATCCAGTAGCATTTGGGCCTGAGCGTGACAGATGGCCTGGGCACCCTGGAAACCTCACGAGGCTTGCAAGAACCTGGTGTAAAAAGCAGACATATTATTTCTGGTGGTCTCAAGTGCAGTAAACATCCTGAGAGGTAAAGATGCACATAGCTTCCTAAGCCACGCAGCATATGAGTTAGTCAGAGTCAGGAGAGGTGGAGCCAGGATTGTCTGGTTTTCTGAGGCCCCTTTCAAACAGAGGTAAGGGGGTCGGAGGAAGGGCCTGTGGTACAATATGCAAAACTTGGACTCTTCTCTGCCTCCTTAAATAATTGTAATTGTGAGAAAAAAAAAAAAAAAGGTCCAAGAAATAAGCCTTCAAGGAATATGATGAAGAGAGGAGGAGAGGTTTCTTTGGTGTTAAAAAAAGGAAAAAAAAAAAAAAAACCCTGGATAGGTACATTATGTGTGTGTGAGCAGAAGGTAGAGATAAGCCGCTTAGGGCTTGGCTGGTAGAGGATTGCAATGTTTCTCCTCACTTATAATGAGTGACATGTTTGTAATGAATTCTCCTAGCCCCTGTTTTGGTCCTTGTTTCCTTCTTCCTAAAATAACACTTCCGCCTGCGCCACTCCACTCCACTGCCCTCTGGCCCTTTCCGTAGCTCCCATTGGTGGTTCATGAAGTATTTTAAGATACTCTTTACTTTCAGTAAATCCTTTCTCTTTTCCCCTGCAATTTTTCCAACTTACTGTCAATCTTCGTGTTAAGGTTTCCAGCAAAGTCTGTGGATAAAAAATATCTCCTTTATAAGTGGCTTTTTCTATTAACCTGGATCATCCTACCTTGTCAAAACACTTAGCCCTGAGACTGTAACTCCCTGAAAGCCCTGGCTCAGATTTCAATTTACCTATGACCTTAGGTGGATGAATCACTTTGTCACTGTGGCAAAGGCTCCTCGGGGAACGTAGGATTATTCATGCTCTGCTCAGCTACAGAGTAAGAATTTGAGGATTTGTTAATATTTTAACAGTGTTCTGCAGTTACAAAGAATGATACAAACATCCTAGTTGCTGACTTCGATAAGTCAGAGATACAGGGAAAGCTGGTGTCCGGCACGCACACTCTCAGACATCTGGCCTCCCCCAAAAGACCAGGGCACCATTTCAGTTTCCTACCTGCACCTTCATTCTTCATCCCACTCTCCCCGCTACTGCTTTCCTCTCTCCCCACCCCTCCAGCCCACTCCAGTAACAATAAAAATATAGGGGACAACCTCTACTGAATGCCTACCATGTCCTGACTACTGCGCCGCTACACTTTGTGCTAGGTTGCATAAACAGTCCAATTGTTCACACCTCCGGGTTTCTAGCTTTGCCCTCTGACTTCACAGCTCCTCTCATGGAAACAGAGTGCATTTCCTGCTCCACTGGTGTTGGGTTTGAATATGTGATTTGTTTCGGTCGATAGAATACAGTACAAGAAATAATGTTCCCCTTCCAAGTCTGGTCTTCAACAAGCCCTGATATATTTGCTTTATCTCTTGGAACTCTGCCTCTGCCATGGGAACACACTTGTGCTAGACACCTGGAAGATTAGAGATACGTGGCCCAGTTACCTGAATCATCTTAATAGCCAGCCAACATCTGGTAAATCTCCAGGCCTGGGAGGGGGAACTTTCTAGACCAGCCAGCCCCCAGCCGACTGCAGATATGTGAGTGAACCAAGTGGTATCAGCCGAGTGTGATAGGGCGGCAGTAATGCCAAGCGACCCACACACTCGGGAGAAATAATAACTGGTTTTTATAGTAAGCCATGAGCATTGGGGTATCTGTCATGCAACAGCTAACTGATAAACATTTTATGAAGCTTAGTTCATTTACTCATAATAACCTTACACAGCAGACTCTATGACCATGCCCATTTTACAGACGAGAACATTGACATCACATAGCCAGGAAGGGGCAGAGCTAGAATTCCAAATCCAGATGACCAATAACTTAAAATCTGACTTTGTTTCACCATGTGTCATGGAAGATACCCCTCCTTGTTTTTCTGTCCTCATATTACAAAAGGGAAGGTTTTAATTATAATCAATTGAAATTTGCTAAAGCTCATGCTTTTATTTTTAAGCTAAAAAATCCTTCTCATAAGACAGGTAAACCGACTTTTCGTGGGGTTTCTGTTGTCTTGTGAAGTTTCTCTGAAGCCAGCGTCAGTGAAGAAACAGACACAAGACATTTCTGAACACTCACAGAAACAATTTTTTTCTGGTAATAACTTGTTTATGCAGATTACAGTGTTGCCTGCTCTAACATTGTCCAGTGTTCCTTCCTAATGAGTTATTATAATGAGTGGATCCTGCCACTCAGTCAGAAGTAAGCTCGTTCTTATGCTGAATAACTAATTGGACAGGTCAATTTATACGTGATCAATCACCAAGGAAGGCTTCGTGAGAATGGGGGAGTAAAAGCCCCTTGGGAAGCTGCCGTAGTTTCACGGACACCATGGCATCAGGTTGGGCGTATTGCTTGGTGCTAACCCCACTTGCTCTCCACAGAGTTGTCCTCAGTTACGCACCTTTCCTAGAACAAAATAATGGAAGGAATTCTCTTTATTCTTATGGGATGCAGGTAAGAAGTGCTTGCATTCTCAAGAAACATGAATCAGTTGTATTCTTCAGTAGGTTCCAATAAATAAACTATGTTCTCTTCAAGCAGTCATTTGCTGTTAATTTGTTTTTCTGATCTGCAAAGTTCAATATTCAGGCTTTCTTTAGTTCAAGCCACTTTTGTTTTAAACATGCCATGGTTGCTCTTTCTTCATGTCTGAACATTTTGTAAAAGTGCAGAAAAGTTTCAACATTGCTGATATGTCATGGGGCTTTTCTACGGTTGAAGGAGAATTAGGAAAACGTCTACTATCTTTTTTCTCACAGCCACTAGATCTGTTATATTAAACATTGCTATAATTACTTTCAAATGCACAGATGAGAGTGTGAAAAATGTTAACGCTTGTAATGCCTGAATCATTCAGAGTATTCATATTTGTTCCACTGTCAATAACAATTATGTGACATTATCTCTGATTTCCCATTTTCTGAAAGGTTGAGAAAGTGGACATTCTTTTGACCCATTCTCATAAAATGGAAAGAATTCCCCAACAAGACCTTGTTTTCTTTTTAGACACACTCATGGCCCAAGTATATTTAAATAAGTGAAAACTTAAAAAGAGTTCTTAAAATGATCTAATTTAATATCGTGAATACTAGTAGCTCAAATAACATTATCAGGATTAAAAGTATGATACAATTTAAACTTTTTTTTCTGCCTTGTATTATTGTCACACTTTTATAAATGTATTTTGATCCAAGAAAAATGTGTGATTCTTCCAAAGTGATTTCATTAATACACTCTCTGGTAGTGTTAGTATTTTCTGCCAATCACTTCCCCATTTATTCAACTATTTAAAAGTTCTTATCCATATTTGGTATACAACACTAACAATTTCTAAAAATCACTATTAGTTATTGTGATATTTTATGTTCAGAACAGTAAATGTACGTTTATATTCAAATGACTGCCAGCGTTTTATCATATGTAAAACACATACAATTTTCCACTTTGAGGTACGTCTATAGAACATGTATGTATACTTGAAAGTGAATACTCATATAAGAACAATGCACCAAAGTGAAATAGCTCCCTCCTTTTATTGACCTGGTTATGTTATTTAGATATGATGGTGATGTATGCAGTCACATGACCCTGACCACCTCACATTTAAGGCTACCAGAAATATGAGGTCGCACATGAATCCTCACTCTGAATCTGCCAAGGCCAATGCTGAGGCTGAAGCTAGAGAGCACACTTTGGCCAAATATCTAGGCCAGAGCTAAACACTGATGATTCCCTAAATAGATTCCTTTGGAAGACAGATAAATTTTAAAACATGAAATGTATATATATTTTCCCAAAATATTTTGGATTTCTATTTTGCATTTGCATACAATTCAAATAGAAACATCAGAGTCATTTCCCACTCCAACCAATTTAAAAGCAGTAGGTAGCATATACCTATTATGATTTAACCACTAAAATCAAATACTTTGTCTGCAAATAAAATAACTGACACTTAGAGAGAGAACAAAAAGGATGATAAAACAGAAGAAGTAAATGAGATAATTAAGGGTGGGTGAAACCGTTAAACAGAGGCCACAATGGTTCCAGTCTTCCAGTATAATAAAGTATGGAATATATTTCAAAGAGTCTATCCATTCTCATAGTATAGTTTTGCTGATTTTTGCTGAACTGTTGGGCTCATGGGCAAATATGATTGTAATTGATTAATGGGTGTAGTTATAACATGAATGTTCATTGATACTTTACGTTATTAAATAAGAATAAAGCAAAAACATGAACATGTTTGTTATTCATAAATAAAATGAACAACGCTCTGAATTAAGTAATAGATGCCAAGTACTAAGAACATACTTTCTCAATTATTGGTGCTAATCATAATGTAACAGCAAAAATCACAACACATTTAACCTGATCATTAGCATTCCCTCATCAGTTCATTGAGTCTAGATCATAAAAAAGACAATAAAGTAACGCTTGGTTTATAGCATTTGCCAATTTCTATGATGTAAAAACTCTCACCATGGCCAGCATTCAGCAACAAATGTGATGTCTCTGTATGCAGGAAAACTTGCCTAAATAACTTCAATAGCGTAAAAAAGGGTCGAAGGCAATAAAGCCACCCAGCAAGATACATTTTAATATATTTATTTTTTCATTACATTTAATTTTAAATAATGGCTATATGTTTTTAACGAGTGACTCACAAAAATACTGAAAATTTAATAACCTGATCTCATGAATGGGTATGATCAGGCTCCAACACCCTGGCGCTCCACACTCTGTTCTACCCCTCAGGCAACATGAACAAGACCTTTGCGTTTTAAATGATAAAAGAAGACAGGGCACTCAGCTGGATTAGAGAGGGGGTCAGGAGAATCCACCCGCTCTGCTTTAAACCCAATCAGCACTACCCTAGAAGTGCACCCAGTAGCAGAGGAGGGGAAAAAAGGAAGGGACTGACTAGTACAATGCACCTCTCCAAGCATGTGCAGTGAAATAACAGCAAAAAGGCCTAAACTATGGCAAGATAGGTCAAGAGTCTGGTTCAGGAGAAAATGTAAGCCTTCATAAAAAGAAAAAAGCTCCTAGCAGTGCTTCAGGGTATCCATATACTAAACAAGACCACAAATTTAAGAAACAAGGGCTCAAAGGAAAACACAGAGTAAGAAGAATAAACAAAGTGAGATGAAGATAGGAATTTTAGTGTTAAAGGAGTAAACTGAGGACAAACTTCCCAATGTTATCACCACTGTCGTCATCACCAGACTTTTAATTTCCCTCTATGCTTTATTCATTCAAGGTTTCCTCTCCTAGAGCCTGAAATATCTATCATTTAGTCTAGAAAATGTTAAGAATTCCATGTCTTCATTCAAATAATCGATTCTGAATAAGACAGCACCAAAATCAAGAAAGGATGTTAAATCTCAGGGGTCAGGAATTTTCAATACTAAGGCTCAGGTTCTAGCACCATCCCTAGAAACTGACCTCAAATTTAAAGAAATCACCACATTTCTGTATAATTAATGTAATATAAAAGTATTAGTGTCACCTTTCCACTTTTGTGAATAATATGGTAACACCTAAGATATAATCTAAATAAGAAAAACTCATTTGCTGTCGGTTGTTTTCTAAGTGTGAGGTATTGTGATTGAAAAAAAACTTAAAAATGCTTACACCATTTAATTCTCATGACAACCTGTGAGTTAGTAATTAATACCAATCTTACTTTTAAAATGAGGCTGAAACACTAAGGTCAGAACGAGGTCAGAGATCCTAAGTAAGCTGTCCAGGGTTACACAGAAAACATGTGGGAGACCCATGATTTAAAATTACTTGTGCCTAATTTCCAAAATATATGTTCTTACCTTCATCACTGTCCTACTTTCCTTGATATACTTTCCTTAGGATAGCTCACAAAAGGCAGAGAGAGATGAGACCAACTGTTCTCGAGTGTTCCTTTGGTGCTTCAGATTCTCTTCCTGTTACATTGGCACACAGTGTAATATGCAGATCATGTAGCATAGAGAGCTACACTTGAAACCTACATAATCTTATTAACCTATTTATAATCTTACTAATCAATGTCACCCCAGTAAACTTAATTAAAAAATTAATCCCCAAAATACTCTTGAAAGAACATGGTACCATTCCTGTTATAGGTGCAAAAACAAACTGGTAAGGCTTAAGTATTGATGAAACGTAATTGTCCAAATGAACTGTCCATGTGATTTGCTTCGGGTCCTACGGGAAGCCAAATCTGCTTGTTCTCATTATTAAATGTTGTTTCACATCATGATAGAAAGGGTGCTGATAATCTGACGTTAGGCCATGTCGTTTCCAAAGCCAAGGTGCTAACCTGGGGCTTACTAAGGAGTTTGCTTTCTTACCGTACCAGAAAATGCACTTTTCTCTCTGCCTCTAAAATCCGGGGACAAATGAACAATCTTAATGTTAAGTATCCTCAGGAATCAGCACAAACACTGCTCTTTAGGAACAGTCGGAAGATTGAAGATGGTGGCAGGGAGGAAAATGCAGTTCTTTTGAAATCTTACCTCGGAATCTAACAAATCCTCCACCATTGGGAAACCTTCAAGAGAAGGTGCTTTGAAGGATAACAATTTAACTTCAATTCTGGAAGGACAGTTACTTCTCTATCACCAGACCCCCTTCCAAAATGAAGGGTTTCAGCTG
The DNA here is from genome assembly GCA_004027735.1 of Carollia perspicillata. Classification (NCBI taxonomy): domain Eukaryota; kingdom Metazoa; phylum Chordata; class Mammalia; order Chiroptera; family Phyllostomidae; genus Carollia; species Carollia perspicillata. Next base: position 21,558 of record PVKM010003654.1, on the reverse strand, counting down.
CGTCATGAAGATTCTCCCAGTCTTGCTGCTTTTGACTCTAGCACAGACTTGAAAATAATTAGCCAACCACTATAACACGGATATTTTCCTTTCTGCCAGCAAAGCTCTTCCGAGGCAATGATTTGCCTCTCCTCTGTAACATCAAACTCTTCAGTGGAATAATGACGGGCTTGAAATATATGGGTCTGCAACAGATCAGTGAGCATCAGTGAGATTCTAGAAACCTGTAATTCTCTTTTACTGCTTAGAAAGCAAAAGGAAAGTGCCGTGAACCCCGCAGCTGCAGCCCTGAGATCCCACCTCATACCAAAGAACTCTGGAGCTGCTATTCTTTCTCTTCGACTCAGGGACACCTCTGTCCACGAAGCCCCTCTCCTCTCTTTACACCAGTGACACTTGCCTCCTACTGTCCGGCACGCCTCCGGCTGTTGGCCTCTGTTTGGGAATTGCCGAAAATGACTTTTTGCATTATTAAGAGACACCTAGACTGTTGGATAAAGCTATTTTTTGTCCTTTGCTTGACTTAGTAATTACAAAAACAACCAATTTTTACTGTAGAAAATTTGGGAAAAAAATGAACAGAAGTATGTAGAGATTAAAAAATCAGCCCAATGATAACAGAAGAGTAGGTATCTCAGCAGGGGTGGAGAGAGGCATGGGGTGGGGGGAGGTAGGAGTTGAGAGGAGACACCATGAGCCTTTTGGGTTGTGCACCATGTTTTATATCTTGATCTGGGGGTGGTGACACAAGGAATGCACGTTTAAAAGAGGAATTGTGGTACCCTTTACACACTTTGCTGTGTGTGTACTATACCTCAATAAAAAGGAAATAATTTAAAATCACCCGTCACCTCCAAAACCATGGCCACCTTTACCTTTGGGGATCTGTCCTTCATATATATCTGTGTGTGTCTCAGCATTTTACCTGGTGAAAAGTACATCAGCTGTAGGATGAGGTAGCCCACTAGCTATACTATGAGTGTGCACAATTACTCAACCACAGTGAGCCTCCTCTTCCTTAGTCACAGACTCCGTGTTTAGGTGAGAACATTGTCTCCAGAAATAATATACGTGTTTTGGTGTTTGTATATGACATATAGTATGCACTCATGCACGTGGTTTTGGTCTCTTCTATCTTAACATAAAATGTGTCCCTCTGCTTGGTAACCTTCCGCTCACATAGATCCATACAACAAAGCTCCATGCAGAACAGCACGGTGCCAGCTCTGCTCCCACCGAGACATGCTGTCAGCTTCCTTGTTCCAGGATTCTATTCCAGGGTGCAGCCTTTTGTCTTTAGTTTTCTGGACCTGTGTTTATTTATGAGGAAGCTTGCAAAGTTTATGACTCTGTTTTCTCCAATAACTCAAAAACCACTGAGTGTTGAAATTGGCAGCAGGAAGAGGCATATGAGGGGGGCAGAAGGATTTGTGGAGAAGCATGTGGAAGGGGAGCCTGGCACATGCAGAGAAGGAGGCGGGGCCTGCCTCTCCCAGGACTTGGATTTGGGGTTGGAGCCAAGATGAACCTCATTTCCCTGTGCTGGGCTCCAGGTGACATTTGGATTGCAGGTAGCTGAGACTGTGTAAGGTTAAAGGCAATTCAATAGACACAGATTTAACTAAGAAGCATCATTGCCACTGGAAATATCTCATTACTGATTCAAGGAAAGAGTCTTACCTAGACTTAAACATATTTAGCCTTGGCTGCACCATTTTACTATTACGAATTTAAGTACGTCAAGATAATATGTACTTATGTCTATATGTACGAGGCAGGAAATCATGCATGGCATGCCAGACAAATGTTTATTGTACATTTTTATTTACCTTATTAATAGTTTACTCTCAATTGTGAGCTCCTGAGGGCCATTACCATGTCTCTCATGTCTATTAAAAAACATAACATTTAGTTAATGTCTACAAAGCTTTCTACATATATTAACTTATTTCACCTGTATGTATGACACAGAAAAGAAATACAAAGAAGGCAATTAGCCTTGTGTGGAGCTCTACTATAGCTAGGAATTTGGGAGCATTCTCTCTTTCTGATTTACCCTCCTAGTGTGTGACTTCCATTCTCAAGTTCACCTCATGCTCAGTATGGCTGCTGGAGTTCCAGCTATCACATACACAATACAGGTGGAAAGAGAAAAGAAGCAAAGAAAGGGCATATAACTCTCAACTGTATCAGAAACTTTAAAGAACCTTTCCAGAAGTTAGAAAAAAAACACACTTAGGGCTCACATCTCATTGAGAACTCAGTCATAAGAAGAGCAAAAAATATATATATTTGTTCCTGGAGTTGATACCCTTACCTAAAAATGAAGTCTGTAACTAAGAAAGGGGAGAATGCTATCTAATAGGTAACCAATAACAATGTCATCTCCATGTTACAGATGCAGACATTAGGCCCATTGTGGTTAAGTAATTGTGTACAATCATAAGATATGACAGGTATTGAGCTACCTCATCTCAAACCCCAGGTACTTTTCATAATGTAACACTTGATCAATGTTACTTTGCAGAGGGTTACACGTAGGAGACATTCAATACACATCTGTGCAGTAGGGGAGCAAATGATCACCCTGAACCAGCAGAATTAAAATGGTGAAGAGCATTAGCTCCTGAGCGGTGCTTCCCGAACTCCAATGGGCAATGCATGCAATTCCCCTGCACATCTAGTTAAAGTGAAGATTCTGATTCAATGGGAATGAGTGGGGCTGACAGCCTGGATGTCTAACAAGCTTTCTGTGCTGCTGGTCCATGGACCTCTCTTTGAGAAGAAAGGTGTAGACTTGCATTACCCAATACAATCATTGTGCACCTGCAATGTGGCTGGTCTGCGCTGAGATGCACTGTGCAGGAAGTATAAAGTAGATTTCAAAGATTTCATATGAAAAAAGAATAAAAAGTAGCTCGATATCTTATATAGATTTCATGTGAAAATTATAGTGTTTTGGTTATAGTGGATTAAATTAGTATACTATTAAAATTAAATTAATTTCAACTATTTTTTATTTTTTAAATATGACTAGTCTGAAAAAAATGAAAAATTGCTGATGTGGCTCCCATTGTACAGGAGTGGACAAAAGTAGGCTTAAATTGTTCATGTGGAAAAGAATACAATAATTAATAAGTAATAATATAAGCGCAAACTTTGTGGTTCATGTACCCACAACTATAAACTTACTTTCTTCCTTCCTCCTACATATTTATCAGACAATGCTTGTCTAGACTGAGCGTTGCTATTTAGTTCAAATTCTGAATTCCCACTTACAAGCTGGAAGACTACGAGCAAATCAACTGAACTAAGTTCAGTTTTCCCTTGTAAACTGGGAGAATAACAGTGTTTGTTTCCTAGTGTTTCTCTTAAATAAGAGGGCTGAACACAGCAGTTAAGACACATCAATTCTTTGAAGCTGAGCTACAGCATTGGGATTTCAAAAGAGACCAGAAAACAAACAAAACTTATTTGCTGCTTCATATTTTTAAAATATACCAAAACGTAGTAATTAGGCACTTTAATAATCTTTGTTGTCAGTTACATTAAGGTGATTTTGGTCAGACACATCACGTAAACTCTGCCAAGTACATTCTCCTTATTTTCTAAACTCTGTAAAATTGACGAAGTACCCAGTGAACACAAATATACAAAAGTCAAGTTCAAGGATCAGGGCTGGACATAACCAAAGCACCAACATTTCCAAGCTAATGATCAGCTGAGTTGGGTCACTGTTACTGTAGGTCCCCAGAGCAATTACAAAAGATAATCTTTCCCAAGCTCCATGATTTTGCCAGTCTACCTCTTCCCAGAATTCACTGGAAGTCAATTTGCTGAGTGGGCCATTTGCCTAAAGCCAATTAGTAGAAAGGCCAATTTGCCAAATGACTTATTCATCAAATATATTTATACCTTTCAACTATTATAGCTGTGATTCATGAATTTTGATTGTGTCTTCCTTACTGCACTTTAAGGAACATTTAATGTGTTTCTGTCAAGGTCCCCACGGTTCTGGTTGGAGCTGAGAGGCAAAGAGAGAAAGAAGCTGAAAAAAAACAGAGAGAGCAGAGAAATGAGAAGAGAGAGGAAGGATTATGGGGTACAGCAGAGTGACACTGCCGAGGATAAGGAGAATATAATTAGGACTATATTCTCAAATCCAAATGCAGTTTTCAAGAATACATTATTAAGCATGCAAACACATAATTATAGTAGTTCCTGATAGTCAAGAAAATACTGAAAAGTGTTTACTTATTGAATGTGTGAAGAATTCTTGTCAATATAATCTCCTCATGCATAATAACATATTCATAGGCATTTTGCATTTAGTAATTGCCCATGTGAAACATCTTCCCTATGCCCCAGTCTCTTGTATCTCTGCCTCTCCTTGGCTCATTTCCCAGCTGGTAGCAACAGGAAGCAGGGGCAGAAATAGACTGAGGATTCCTTAGCACACTGTTATGAAGGCAAACATGAAAAGCAGCTCATTAAAAAAATAGTTTTTGGAAATGGGAGTTTGGTGAATTGCTCATCGAACATGTTTGCCTTTGACAAAATGGCCACTCAGTGAATTGGCTTCTAGGAGTTGGCTAGATTGTGGGTATGTAAAGAAAACTGACACTGGATGAGTTAAGAGGGAAGCCCCCAAAACTGGAGATGATGTTGCATATTTTGCTTTCTACCTCCATAAGAAAAATATCTGGGTGAACAATGATCAGATGTGTACAATTTTTATTAAGTGCCAGGATACAGTGTAGGATCTAAAGCAGTGTCGACAAATATTTGGCTCCCAACTACCACCCAGTGCCCTGCCCGCCTTCTCCCTCACCCATCACTTATCAACCCTGCTGCTCCTTCCTGCTTAAGTGGATGCGATTCAAGAACTATCTTATACCCACCTGAGTCATTATACATTTTGGTATGTGAGTAATAGGAAATCTCATGGCCATCCTGAGTCTACCAACTCTATTAGCCCGTAAGTGTAAACAGAGCTGTTCTTTCCTCAAAATAGATTAGAACATAAGGGTACCACTATTTTAAGGAGATAGCATAACCCAAAGACCAGCAAGACATGACTAGAACAAAGGTCTTAATATTACTAAAGAATATGTCATTGAGGAGGGATGTCGAGGCATCTGAGAGGAAATATTGTCAATGCTTATTTCAGATCGAGGATGCCCCTCACCTTCTCCACTGTGTGGTCCTGGAAGCAGGTGTATTCATCATATGAGATGGGAACATTAGGTTATCATTACCTGACATTTCAAATCCGCATACTAGATCTGATTGCCTCCGCTCCTCTTCTGTATTTGCACCGTGAAGTTTCTAATTTGGCATATATGAGTTACAAGTATCCAAATCTCTTAGCAAATATGTCTCTGTCTGTAAATTCTGCTGTATAATCACTCTCAGGGTAACCATAGCTACCATTTCTATGCCAGATTCCTTGCTGTGTGTGTGTAGACATTAGACTTTTTAGTCTTTACCACTATGTTAGGAAGTAGCCATTTGGATCTCCACTTATAAAAGAAATAACCAATCTCAAACGTGTAAGGAATGTCCTCAGGATAGTTCAGCTAGATGAAATCCTTGGCTCGATCTGACTCGAACGTCTGTGGGGCTCAACCCTTGAAAACTACAGTCTTCTGAGGCTAAGAGTAGCTAACAAGGCACTTTGGGGAGATGACAACACCAAGGATTTGAGCCAGACAGTGAATTGTGAAAAATCCACATTTTGTTAGGCAATGTCTCCTGGTTATAATAATACAACGATGTCACAATTACATCAATTACTTGTAACTTCCCAGTTTTCTTAGAATTTTAAAGGTCAAATTATTGTGTAATAATTTGAACCATATCATGTGCCTAATAATTTTCATATGTATAATTTTTATAGAAGAAAAAAGGCATTGTTTTTGTTTCCAAAGTACTTATTAACCTCTCACACAGTGAGAGCATTTGGCTAAACACAAGAGTTTACATGTACATGCTAATAAAGTGACCCAGACTCTGGAGATAAATTCTTTGAGTCACGATCAGCTTTTGGCTGAGGCAAGGGGTTATGCCCTGTCCCCCACCTAAACCAATAATCATCATAATAATAATTAGTAATTCCAACCAAGAATTGACTAGCACAGGAGTCCAGCCAATAATGAAAACAGAAATTCTAAAGTTGACAGAAGTAAATATCAAGATGAAATTCAAAAGCAAGAATGAAACAACAAAACTAGGGCCAAAGCAAAAAGAGCCCTAGAATTAACACATTTGCCATTTTTAAATTCTCAGTCATAAAAGTTTCATTTGTTTCCCTTATAATACAAATCTCAGTTTCTCACAATGTGTGAATCATTGAGCCAATATGTGGGTCCCTTGTGTGGAGATGGTTTGAAAGGCAGTGAGAACAAGCTAAGGGTTATGTATTTCCCAGTGGAGAGAGAGTAGAAGGCTTCCAAGGGGAACATTGATAGGTACCTATGATAATTCTCAAAATATTAAGTTAATCAGAACATCCTGTTCTTTGGTACAAGAAGGCTTCCTGATACAAATATCCCTGACCTTGGGAAAGTATTTGTAATTGTTATGTACAAAAGGATGTGTTTTTGTGTTTGCATCTGTGAAATGAGAGCAATGAATGATGCTGGGAAATTGTGCACACACAATTCATTGGTGGGAGAGTTTCCAATATTCTAAAAGGCTCAAGCTGGCATTCGAGGAAAACATGAGACCACATGTCTTAACAAAAGAAGAATGTCAATGAATATAGGGAAAAGGAGTTTCTTTGAGAACACAGGAAACAGTGTCAGAGAAGAATTCCAATTTTGGTATGAATGAGGTCATTAGGAAGCGAGGGCATGTGAATGGCAAACTCCCAGTTAAAGGAGAGGTACCAACTGGGCAGGGGAATGCAGCCTCACACAGTTCAACCAACCATCCCACTGGCTCTTAGAGGCTCAAAAATATATATAACAAAAATATCCCAAAATGAACAAAACAAACCATGTAAGGGCACAGTACTAAATACACAGTGGGATCAAAATAACCCTCAAGACATGATTTGGGCAGGAATTAAAGAAATAAGTGCATGGTAGCAAATAAGAAGGCTGAGACCTACAAGATGCAACCTATAAGAGCATCAGCAAGAGATGAGCCTCTCGGGATACATATGGACTGTAACTCAACTGTATTCCTTAGAGTTGGAAATAAAAAGTTAAATTTCAATGTGCATTTGTTAGCATCAACCATAAACCCCTGCTAAAGAAAATTTTCAGCTCGCACCATTGGAAGATGATGAGGTCCATGGGAAAATGGCATTTGCTTTATAATGATTGTGTGCTACTTACATTTCCAAAATATATGTTTTTATCAAGCTACTTGTGTTATTCTCAATCATCACGCCTTTTTGGTAGGTATCATGACTTCTAGTTGTTGATGGTACATGAGAGTTATTGGTCTCAGCCTTTGTTGTCATGACCAGATTGTAGTAAAAAGAAGATGAAGACAAAATGTGTTCACATGTACAACAGTTTGTTACATATGTAAACAGTTTATACACACACACATATAATGTACATTTTACCAAACATGCATAAAGACGGTTTGTAAACTAGAGAGCAAACTCCAGTGCCAGCTCTCTGTTCTTTCTAGCGCCCTGACAGCACACTGCTGGAAAGGCCCATCAGGGCAAATCCAACAACGTTTCACTGGCAGGCACCAGGCAACAAAGAATCCCAGGAACATATGGCTGGCTGCACATGGGCCGTTTTGGAATCCACCTACCTGTCATCTCCCTGCCCATAATCTGTCTATCATTTATCTGTTGATCTTTTAAAATGGAAAGTTCCATTTGAAAGCAGGCAACCTAGATTTATTAGATTCATGTACCCTATTCATATAAGGTGGGAAATGCCTAGAAAGTGCCCCGTATTCTAAAGTATAGACTAAAGACCACTAATGCAAAAATATGTGTATACAGTACGTCACTACTGAAGTGCTTTAAAGCACCAGCAATGGTAGAAATGACCCAAATGTTCATCAACAAGGGAACACATAAAATGCGGCAGAGTCACAGAATAGAACACTTCAGGAAAGAAAAGAAACGGATGACCAGTACTTGGCAACGACATGGATGAATCTCAAAAACACTACGTAAAACCAATAATGCCAGCCTAAATAAATACATAAATGCATACATACATAAATACATAGTGCTTACTGTGTTGTTCCATTGATATGGAAGTCCAAGAATAAACAAACTAGTCCACGGGGAGAAAACATCCGAATAGTAATTGACTCTGGAGGAGAGGGGCACAGTCTAGAAGGAAATACAAGGCGACTTCCTTCAGTGATATCAATGGTCCATATCTCAACTAGGGTGTTGCATATACACACACATACACATATACACATATATAAACCCCCCATATATAATGTATGTATATATGTATCTATATGTATCCATCTACCTGCCTACCTACCAATATCTCCATGTACATACATATGTCCTCATTCATTCGGGCTGCTACAGCAAAGTGTCACAGATTGGTTAGCTTATAAACAAAACAAATGTATCACTCACAGTCCTGGGTGCTAGAAGTCTCAGATCAGAGAGTCGGTTCGATCAGGTAAGGGGCTGCTTCTGGGTTTCCAACTTCTTACTCTACCCTTGATGAGTGGAGGGGCTAGGGTCTCTGTGAGGCTTCTTCAGCACTAATCTCATACATGAGGCCTCCACCATCATGATTTAATCACTCCCAAAGGTCTCACCTACTAATGTTATCACCGTCGTGGGGTAGGATCTCAACATATGAATTTGGGGGGGGCACAAACATTCAGACCATAGCAATGTGTTATACACACACATGTGAAGACATGCATAGATATGTAATGGATACACTAATTACACTAAACATTTAAGTGTGTTTAACGGAATATAATTACAGCTCAATAAAAAAAATTACAAACTACATAACGCGTATCTATTCCCAAAGTAAAGCCTCTGGATAGCTTAGAGGTTATATTTTTATTAAGGCAGACATTGTTCATTTGGTCTCTTGAAAGTAATAACAATAATTTCTGTCCCTTAATAAGCAGTTCCCATGTGCCAGGCACTATACTAGCTAATCTCCTTACATATAAAGATCACTGTATTCTCTCAACAACTTTATGAAGTTGGATTTATCACCATTTCCCTTTTATCACTGATGAAAATTGAAGCCAGAGAGGTTGCATGTTTTCAGTGTCACGGCCTAACAGAAGGCAGTGTAGGTCACCAGGCCAGGAGTCTTTGTTTAACTGCAGAGTTTTCTGGCTTACAGTGAAGGCCAAGGAGATTTCCTGATACCATCACCAGAGTTCTGCATGACTCTTCTGTGTTGCCGAAAGCAAGGAGAAGAAACTGTTAGCTAAGGGAAGGTTATTGCACAGTAGACCAAGAGATGAAATGGAGGGCAAAGGTAGGATGTTGGTTTCCTATGACAGATTCTCATCAAGTGCATTATCTTCCGTGGGTGCCCAGAAGAACTTAATCACTGCCAAACCCAAACTAAAATTATCCATTTTTCTCTCTCTTTCCCTCTCTCTCTCTCTCTCTCTTCCTGCCAATTTGGGATTGCTAGATAATTTTTTATTAATATTTGAAGGAAGTCACTTCTGATAGGGGATGAGTCTTTATTCGTAGAGTTACAGATCACTTCTAGTGTGTTCAGCTAATTGGGTCTCCACTATTTTACCCTGATCTGTCATAATTCCAGTTTTGTTCTCTACCAAGATGTCTTACCAAAATGTACTCCTAAAATCTCTAGTTTGTATTAGAATTTACTTCATAAAAATAATGTCAGGGGAGATTCGCTTTTTTTTGTTTTTACATCAGGGAAAATATTTTTTAAAGAGTAGAGCACAAGAAAATATTCAAATAAAGAAACAATCTCACCACTTCCTTTATTTAGTCTCACTTTGTATTTACTAAAGTAGTTTTATTTTGAATGACTTCCCTGGAAACTAAACAGGCAGGCATGCTGCTCCGCTGGTTCCTGGCATGCCCAGTTCTGGGAGAGCCAATGGCCATCTTTCAGTATCTAACTTGGTTCTAAACTTCTCTAAGAAAGAAATTATAACTAGGATATTACATGGGGAGCACACATCTGTCACTTCCAAAGTGTTTGAATTGTATGGCCAGCCAAAATGAGGATGGTTGCCTTTTTCTGCCTTCTCTTCCACACCCCTTCCTACGCACACAAACCAAGTGCACACACACACCCTGACACAGATGCAAGTTCTGAACCAAACTGCACATGCATAGGGATGACTGAACAGTATTAGAAGTGCTGCTGTCCCTCTGCATGTACAGGGCTGGAGTGACCATTTACGCCTACAGGTGGCTACTTGCAAATCTAATTCAGCCCTGCTCCCACCGAGGGGGCCCAAGTGCTCCTCATTTTCTGGTCCAAGACTGTATTAATAGCAGTAATTTCCCACCTGCTAGGAAAATAAAAAGTTAATGCCAAAGGAAGTGAAGTATATGGCCAGGTGCCTAGGCCATGTAGCCAATGCTATTTTGTAAAGAGAAGTATTCAAGCCTCAGTCTGTTGTGTTTAGATGGAGTTGAACCATCATGGGCTCATTCACAAAGATTTTTCTCAACAAAAAGAGAAATGCTATTCCAGATTGGAACTTATGAAGAATATACAATGCGTGGTCTTTCCAAAGTAAAGTATCTGCAGTTTGGTGGAAGCAACACAGACTTTGGAGTAAGACTGACCTACATTCTGAGCACATATCGAAGGTGCTAGCCCACAGGTGCATTGCACAGTCAGGATTTGACACAAATTGCTCAGAGCTAGTCTCATGCATTTCCTTAATGAACACTGGATCCAGGACACAAAATGAAAGGCATGAATGTCATGTCCTCAGAAATTAATACCTGAGGCCTTGGCTAGTTTCAGTTACCCTTTTAGAAAGTACAAGCTGATAAAGGCAGTTTGCGCTATTTTGAAGCAGCATCTTAGAAGATACTTCGGATATTAGGATGTACCCTGAGTCATCATCGTCAGGGTACATCAAGCATGCCCATTATGATTTGTGAATTGTTGAAGGTGTATGTTTCTGTTAGTTGAAAAAATAACCCGACATAAAAACCACCAGAATATCAATCTCAGGTGATTTCTCACATGAAGCAGAAAGAAAAATTGGGAAGCTTTGAGGGGAAGAGCTGAGGTAAGAATTAAGTTCTTATGCATAATAGCAACAGAGGAGAGAGGAGCCCCAGTGATAATGAAGAGCAGGGAGGGGAGGAGAGAGGACAAAGTGACTTTCTCTAGTCCATGGGCACATCCGGGAAGCACGAGTGTCCTAGATGACAAGTGAGCCGCCACAGCTTGAGCCAGAGCAAACTTCAGATCTACTTACATGAGAGTAAAAGGCCACCAAGTGCTCTGTTGAGGCAGTATCGTGACATATTTACGAATTTAGTCCCTAACTTCAGACTGCCAGGATTTGAATCTGCTGCACCACCTACTGACCCTGTGTTTTGCAAGTTACCTGAGCTCTCTGAGTCTCAAGGAGACTTAATATCAGTATCTTCCCTGAAGCATGGTTGCAAAGGCTAGACAGGAAAGTCTTTGCAAAGAGCGTAGCAGAGAGTAGGCCCTCAATATTTGTTAGCTTTGAGTATTATTAGGTCTTGGATATCACCATTATCCTATAGCTTAGCTTACAAAAATACCCCTAAGCAGTCTTCCAAACTGTTCCAAAACAAGAAAAAGATGATGAAGAAATTATGAAACAAGAACTCTTCATCCAGCCAACGCTGACCTGTGCTCCTTTCAGTTTTCAGTTGATCCATCTCTTATCTCTTTTTTACTAACCCTTCAAGACTCAACTTAATCTGACCTGGATGAAGTTTCCTCCAGTCCCACAAATCAGAGAATTAATTTCCTCCTCTAAATTCCCCCAGATAATGTGTTTACCCTTCCTCACTGCGAGCAGTTAGTTATTTCTGCTTGGTACTGCGGTTAATTGCCTGCCCCTGTCACCAGTTAATTTAGGAAATTCTTGGGGACTCGTTGCAGTTCCAAATAGAGCTGAGTGCTGTCAACATAGCAGAGGATCCTATAAATGCCTCCTTAATTAAGATTGAGGCTGAAGACAGTGAACACACACACACACACACACACACACACACAACTGCCTGTGGATCACAGGCCTTGTCTCAAAAGTGAAAATGTACATGATAGCCTCAGTTTACAATTCAGTTTTGGAGGAAAACTGTACATTACTTTAATCAGCGAAAGACCCAGGGCCAGCTCAACCTTCTGCTCAATTTTGAGGCCTTAATTAACCTCACACACACACAAAAAAAAAAGGAAAATCAAGGAAGGAAAAAAGACCAGTTGTCCTGCACATAGAATTATACTATTGAGGGGAAAATCTTGTATATCTTGGTTACCCTGGGTTATGAATGAAAGAGAAGATGAGAATCTAAATTGAAAAAAAAAAGAAGGAGGAACACAGAGGTAGTGATGAAGTTCCTTGCAATTGCAAATATTTACTTTCAAAAGAGTTTATTTGTTTTTAGAGAGAGGGGAGGGGAGGGAAAAAGAGAGGGAGAGAAACATCAGTGTGAGAGAGAAACATTGATCAGTTGCCTCTTGTAGGTGCCCTGACCAAGACCTAATCTGCAACCCAGGCATGTGCCCTGACTGGGAATTGAACCAGTGACCTTTCGCCACGCAGAACAATGCCCAACCAACTAAGCCATATGGGTCAGGGTGCAGGTATTTATTTTGTTTAAACTTCTTTCTTACAAACATCATTGTCACAAACCAGTCCCCTCACGCAGATCATTACTGTGCAGAGATCATGTTTAATTAAATTGCACTTAGGTGCCCAATGAAGTTTATCATATAAACCCCAAGCACCTCAACCAATACCTACACATTCCCAGGCCATTTAAAACAAGAAATGTAGGTCCAATGCTGGAAAAAGTATTTCAAATTTTTACTGTCTCTCTCTCTCTCTTACACACACTATATTTTAGTGCCTAGAGTGATCAAAAAAGTATCTCTAATCACCACCAAAGTAGTCCTTCTTCCTGGTATTGTAAAGGAATTTAGATTTTTTTAAGTCAGTGTTTGGGTCCAGAAAGGCTTTACTTTTCAGCCTCAAGAAACATAATCATCCATTCATTCATTCAAGAGAGAATAATGTGTTTTTCCCAAATATGTTGCACAGAAAAGATAAGGCCACTTGTCTCTAGGGAGATGGGAAGAACAAACCGTATTTGTCAACACAGGAAGGCTGCTGCAGAGGGAGACACATCCCCCTGCCACCCTATGAGAGGAAGCCAGGAAGCAGGGGCTGTTTACTTGAGAACCACCATGAGAACCATGCGGCAACCCCTGCCCCAAGGGGTGGGGGGAGGGGAGAAATGGCCAGATCTGGGGCAGCTGTGGTTCCAACATGGCATTCTTCCCCCAGCCTCCCAGTGCGATCTGTCTCTAAACCTGAGGCTGTCAAGCCAAGGAATGAGCCAGCACGCCTGCCCTCCCAGGACAACACTGGGAGGCGGGCTGGAGGAACCTGGCAAGGATTCAGGACAGGAAGAAGCCCTGCAAAACTCTTAGTTCAAGCCGTCTCTGAGAAAATGAGTTTGAGTGCACGATCTGCGTGGCAGATTGGTGCTGTGTCAATTTAGCTAAACAGGAACCATATTTATCAGGATCGTCCATTGCATAATTCTAGATTAGCATGGACCACAAGAAACATATGGTGGGATTTGGAAATTAAGCATAAACCATTTTCTTTGTTTTAAGTATTGTGCTAACATTGGCTACTAACGGAGCATAAATTTCAGGTGTTCAACAGTATCATTCCGTATCTGTATACACTACTGCACGCTCACCACTAAGAGTCTAGTTTCCATCCACCACCATATATTCGACTTTCCTTACTCATTTCATTCTCCCCCCACCTCCTTCCCCCTCTGATAACCACCAGTCTGTTTTCTTCTGCTATGAATTTGTTTTGTTTGTTCTTTTAAAGAACACGTGATTTAACAGCTCTGAAGGTCAAGGCAAGCATAAATGCAGGCACCAGGCACTGCTGAGCCAGCTCACCTTTTGGGCACAGGCAGGAGCCAGGCACGCAGGTGCTTCAGCTCCCACCGGATCACCTCCTGCTGGTGCCCAACTCCCAAACCTGATGCATGCATAGCACCGTGAGCAGGAGTGCCAATTCCTCCTGCAGGTCACTCTCATCATTGAAGTTGAAAGTCAAAATAGAGGCTGGTGAGGGCACTAGCTTGTCCTTGTGGGTTCCAGCTCATCCTTCTAGATTTGTCTTGTTTATCTCCCAAATCACATCAGCTTTCCTTCTTGAAAGCCTGACTTCCAACAACAGAGCCAGAGTCAGAAACAACAGCCATACATAAACTGCTTAACCAACTCCCATAACTGTGAAGAGTCAAATCTCCATAGCCAGAGTCAGAAACAACAGCCATACATAAACTGCTTAACCAACTCCCATAACTGTGAAGAGTCAAATCTCCATAAAAAAAGTTTTTTCTACACTGGTTGGTGTGGCTCAGTGGATGAGTGCCAGCCTGCAAACCAAATGGTTGCTAGTTCAATTCCTAGTCAGGGCACATGCCTGGGTTGCGGGCCAGGTTTCCAGTTGGGGGTGTGCAAGAGGCAACTGATCTGTGTATCTCTCACACATCAGTGTTTCTCTCTCTTTCTTTCTCCCTCCCTTCCCCTTTCTCTAAAAATAAATCAATAACATTAAAAAAATACTTTCTTCTATCTCACTTCTAGTGGTTCTGTTCCACTGGTCAACTCCTGCCTGATGCCATCTAAATTCTAGAAGAGAAACTGCCAACATTCTTGGTAATGGGGTTGACCTGGTTATTAACCAGATGCTTTGATGTAGGCAAGATGGAAAATTTGAGATTTCTGATAAAATTAAGTCACAAAAATATAAGTGTAGACTTGAAGAATGAGACAGGAGCAGATGGCAATGAACAACCATCTAAGTAATGAAATGAGAGTTGGAAATATCGAGAATTTTGAATTTGATAATGTTTTAAGGAATGTATGTTTATTTTATATGTAAAAGCCTATGTATATTTGTATATACACATATGAATATGCATATATCATATACACATATAAATTGTATACATCACATACAAATATAAATATAAATAAAGCTGGACAAATAAATGTTACCTTGTAGCCATCTCTACGGGACTCTTTTCTGTGAACAAATATGAATTGATAGTCAGCCAAAAGGATATTGAAATGTGAACTTTAATCCAGCCTAGTCTGGAGAAAATAATACTGCTCTCTAAAAAAGATTGGTTATAGTGTTTCACATATTATTTCTTTATATTCTATCTCATTTCTAAAAAGTATATGAGGCAGCTTGCAAAGCTGTACACTAAAATAAAATAAAATAAGTAGGTGATGAAATTAGAGCAAAGAAAAAATACGGCTAAAAATATAAAGTAGAGCAGGTATGAAGTGAATTCAGAAAAACATACAAATTCAAAAGAATGTATACAATCAATTCCTATGCAGATAAGGGTAGTAAGTATCAGCAGTGAAAAACTCACAAAGTATTAGACTAACTTAATATGATTTAGTATTCCATATCATACATGTGGAAACTGATCATTTAATTTCACTCTATACTAATCAGGTCTTTCTCATATGTTCATTCAATTTATGGTTCGAGTTCCTAATACATTTAGACAATCAGGAACATATTCAGTCAAGATCAACAAAATAGTGGCGTAAAAGACAGAAAACTGTACTTGAACAACAATTAAAATAAAAATTTAAAAAAGAAACAAAATAGTGGGAAAAAATGGGAAGAATGGTCGAAGGTTTTAATTTAAAAGAAGGAAGATTTCATGAGGCAAAATAACTGTCTTCACCATAAAGGACTCCTACGTAGGACAGGGCAAATTTGAAATGCATTACCTAGTAATCAATATACAGTCAAAGAGTTAAAGGTAGAGAAAACAGATGGAAGGTGCATGTAGTATTCATACCCATGCAAATGCAAACATATAATAAAATGTTTTGAGCTGTGGTGAGTCGAGGTCTTCAAGCAAGTAGGACCCCTCCTTGCGGGGGATGTCACAGAGAAGAGGCAGATGCTGGCTGTGAGGCTGGAAAAAGATGATGTCAGTGGTCGTTTCCTGTCTTAATGCATATCATAAACACCATCCCAGGATGGGTGGTATGTGCTTTTTCCAAAAATCATGGGTCATTTCCTTGCAGTTTGAGAAACAAACCAGAACCCTAAAATGGGAATTCTTGAATACTTTGTTCATTTTCCTGGGGAACTGACAAGACGAAAATAGCCATACCTGGGACACACCTATTACTCAGTGATATCCTCCCTAGTTCTCCCCGGTGGCTTCTCCTTGATTTTATCATCTTTCCCATGTAGACTCGCCCTCCCTAGAGGATAAGCCAAAAGTTATATAAATCAGTTCTAGCCACGGGTAGATGTGTTTAAAATAAACAAAGTTTGAGTTTTAAAATTAGTTTCTAACAGTTCAAAATAAGAAAAATAAACACAAATTTCCAGATTGACAACTATTTTTGAAATACAGAAAGATCTGGGAGTCTTGTCTGCATGGAATTCTCATTACTGAGCTGAATTTTGTCTCCCCTCTTTGGATAGAACCTGCGTCTCCATTGTGCCACCCCTTCTGACTGTCTTATGCATTTACATTAATGTCTGGCCCTGGCTGAATTTGTAATCTCCACCATGTATTTTGAGCACGCTGCCTGGTAGATATTTGGTAGGGGAGCAGCAGGGCGAGTACAGTAGAGACTGGTAAACTTGCAGTAAATGTTTGTATATGTTCTTAAGACTGTCTCAGCTGGGTTCTCTAGAGAATACAGCCTGAAGCAGGGATTAAGTGCTGATGCTTTATTTGGGACGGGCGAACCTCAGGCAACAAAATTACAGAGAGAGAAAAGTGAGTCAGGAAATTATAGCAAGCAGTTGCTAGGAGATGTATAATGTTGCTGGGCATAGCACTCTACCTAGCAGGTGCAAACACTCGGCCAGGCGGGATGTCTCAGAAAAGTCTGTACAAGGGCAGACTTGTTACCATGGGCAGGAGAAAGAGAAGGATCCATGTACCATTTCCCATCGGTCAAAGTTTGCACCATTGAAGATTAACTTCTCTTGCTTCTGATTTGCCTGATCTAGTTCCTGCAATGGCTTCTATGATGTCAGATTTATCTCTACAGAGCAGGTTTTTTTTTTTTTTACTCTATTCTAAAGATGGGAGGAGAAAGAAATTACAGGTGTGTGCCTGGTGGAGCTAGCCGTAGAGTAGCAGCCAAGGGCAGTGCCAGCAGGTACAGGCCCCAGGTGGTGGAACTTGCTATGGAGAGTTCTAAGTGGCATCAATCAGCCACTGAGGAAAAGCAAGTGAATGAGAGTCCTTGGTAGTGATGGGGAGGGAGTCTAAGGCAGGGGCCAGCCAACTAAAGGCCACAGGCCCGAACCTGCTTTTGTATGGCTTGTGAGATGAAAACGGTTTTACCCCTTTAAAGGCTTGAAAAGAAATCGAAGGGAGAATAATATTTCATGATGCACAGAAATGATATGAAATCCCAATCAGTGTCCATAGATAAAGTGTTACTGGACCAGAGCCACACTCATTCGCTTACATTCTGCCTGTGTCTGCTCACACAGCGGAGTTGAGTAGATGCAGCAGAGACTGCATAGCTTGCAAAGCATGAAATAGTTACCATCAGGCCCTTTACAGAAAGGGCTTATCAATCTCCAGTCTAAGGAAGCCAGTTCAGTGGATCTGCATCAAGAAGCGAAATGAAACATTCTCAGGAAAATCCAAGGGCTATAATCACTCAAAAATAAAGGACCCATGAACAAAGACAACAGGGGTCAGAGGAGGATTGAATGTGGGAGGTGGGGTGGGGGGCAGAGGAGAGTAATGGGGGCATGATGGGGACAACAGTAATTGAACAACAATAAAAGAAGAAAGAAAAAAGTTATCCTTACCTTTAAAATATTATTTTAAAGGATATTATAGTGTACACACACCTATGTGTGCCCTCAAAATTGTGAATGTAATTGCACTACTATGTGTGCAATTACAAACGACAAAATAACTTTTGTGCCTTTGACCCCAATAACAAAATAGTAACTCTATTCCCAGATGCAAAAAATCTCAGAGCATTATTCTTATATATACAACATGGCAAAAAGGAGAGATAACATTTGTTTATTTACTTTTAATTCAAGTCACATGGTTTCAACTTAAAAATCCTACTTGGGACAAAAAAAAACTGTGCACACACAGAAAAGCCACAGCCTGAGCACATCCCTCCGGGTGCAGGAGCAGGCACTCTCTCTCCTGTTGTCATCCGAGATGAGTGAAAGGTCCACAGTGTGCCAACCCTGTGCCGGGGAAAGACATACGGCCCTGCTAATAATAGGCTCCATTTTGCTGACAGCTAGAAAACAAAGCAGTCTCTGTGACTGACTATATTAAGAACTCTGGACAAAGAAAGATTTTGAGCATACAGAGGGTATGTTTTATTTGGAGATTAATTAAGGTCTGTTTATTCACCCAAAAAGCATCCGCTGAGAGCCTTTTTAGTCCTAGGTGCTGGGTGAGATGCTAAAGAGACTTACATATTTAAGACAGAGTTCCTGCCTTGGCACTTAGGATATCATTGACCAGCACTCCAGCCCCCATTGCCTGGATGCCATAAACTATGCATTCCCTCCCCGAATAGCCCTCTCTGGGGACCTGGTCTCCCAGTGGCACAATATCTAACTATTCTTGGCTCCACTTCCCAAGGCAAGCCTGACCTTTCATGGCAGCTGGAGAGATGAGCTACTGGAGCCACGCAAGCCTCTGCCAGTATGTGCGCCCTCATCCCAAGCATGTGCAGAGTCTGCTGTTTGCAAGAGGGCTCTGCCCAGGCTCCCGCTCCTGGGTGCCTCCTCTGCTCTCGTATAGACGCACCAGTCTGCCTCTCAGCAGCTAACTTACGTAGTGGGAACCAAGGCTTCTTCAGATCCGTCTAAAAGTGGACTTTTCTTGAGAGTGTTAGAGGACTTTGGGATACAAAAATGGAAATTAGTTACGTGTTTTATGACCAGCAAGAGTCTTCCTTTCTGATAGGGCTGAGTAGGCACAGGGAAGACCTGCTTGAAACAGTCACTTGAAGACACTCTGCTCCCAACAGTGTTCCCAGTAGTGACCCCAAAGCAACAGTGTTTTTTCAAAGTAGTCTACATGAGGCAGGATGGTGTAGGGAACACACATAAATGCTAATTACTTTCCACCATTTTTGGCAACTAAACATGAATCCTTGTTTACATAGCTCTGCCCTATAGGTACAGTAATCTATATTTCTGGGTAAACTGAAGTAGGAGTTCTGTCACTTGAATATGCTTCAAAACACTTAAAGCATTTTATCTTTATAAAAGACATGGCCACCTTGGACTTTAGTATCCTTGTTGAATATGAAAGTTCTGTCTGGAAAAAGTCCAGCTATTATTCCTATAATAAGAACAATTTGCATGCCACCAGTATAGCCTGGCAGCCAAGCAGAGTGGACTGGAATGCACATGCATGAACAATGATGACTTCACTATACTAGTCAGTGGGGGCAGTAGACACCATTGAGTGAGCATGTGTGCTGTGTGGCCATCTCATTAAAAAATGCTGAGTGAGTAGAGCAACAAATCTGCATCAAATTTTGCAGTAAGCTTGAACATTCCTCCGTGGAAACTATTCAGGTGATTCAGAAGGCTTTTGGGGATGATGCAACGAGTGTGGCACCAATGAAAGTGTGGCACAAATGCTTCAAAGATGGTTGAGAATCTGTTGAAAGTGATCCACATTCTGGAAGGCTGGTAAGAAGCAGAATATCTGAGAACGTTGAATGTGTACAGGCTGCAATCAACAAAGATCAGCAACTGGCAGCACGAGAACTAGAAGCTCATCTGGGGATTCCAAAAACTATTGTGTATGAAATTTTGACTCAGGATCTTGGCATGAAATGTGTCATGGCTACCAGAGCAGAAGGAACATCTCGCTGCAGTTGCTAATGACGCTGGGAGAACTAACCGTGTGAGGTCCCAAGGTGCTTATGTGGAAGGGAACTGAGGCCTCATTGTCCGATATACAGTATCTCTTGTCTCTTGTATCTTCTTCAGTAAATGCCTCTATTTTTCATATTGCATGGCTAGATTCTCTCTGGATAGGCCTCCTATACACATGTCAGAACTTCCATCCCAATCATCAGCATTATATCAGTACCATTGGTCTGAGATGAAGGCAGGTATTCTCGGAGATGACCACACTACTTATGCCATCAGGGGCCACCCAGCCTAGACCATTCGACCTCAGGTTCACTCCCGAGGTTCTCTAGGATCGATCACTCCATCAGAACTCAGAAAGCAAACACAAGGACCTCTGACTCAGGGTGCCTATTCTCAGGGGGGTTTTCATTGCCCCACCCAGTGTCAAAGTTGACACGCATGTTCTCTTGCTTTCCCTCTTTGCACGGTAGCTTTATTTCTCCTTTACCCTTTCAGGTGGGTGTCCCAGCTTTGTGTGAGGGAGGGTCTCCTATCGGTGTCCTTACTTCCAAAATGCCAAGATTGGGCTAGGCTACTTGCTTATAAATTTCTGAAAGCTGGAAGAGTGCTGGTATACAGGTAGCACTCAATTACTAAATTTAAGTTATTGTGTAGACGTGAACTTAATCCAGCTCTAATTTTCTGATTGGTCACTTGTGCCCACGATAATTTAGGTCAAGCTAGCTTGTTCTTTTAGTCGACCACTGTACGTGGCCTGTTGGACTGGACTCTATTATTTTTGGCTCCTCGGATTTACCTGCCCCTCTGTGGTTACTGGTCACCTGGCCTCTGAGCCATCCCAGGTGTGGAACTCCAGACAAGGCTGCCATCTTGAGCCCAAAGAAAGCGTTTTAAGTAAATCGTCCCCTGATGTTTTATAAGGGGATGATTTACTCAAAACACATTCCACACCCTGCTGACTAAAGCTTCTGTCATACACGCTACTGGCAATACGGAGAGTCCTGAGAGGAGAATGAACGTCATGTCATTCTCTCCCCACACAGTGACTAGGAGTATTAGGGGTGAGGCCTTTACAAAACCTCAAAGAAAAATGGGTAAATAAAAACCTGAACGTATTTAAAACATATTTCATACCAAGAGGTAGGCTCTAAACTGTAACACAAAAATCATGTGGGGTCAAAATAGGATTAGAAAATAGCCCAGACTTCCCATCACTTCCAGTACACGGTAAGTCCTGCAGACTTACCCCTTTCTTCCCAGCACTGAGAGAAGCCAGGCTTTCTTGAGTTGACTGCCAGAGGAGATCATTGGTTTACATGTAGGGGCCATGTTATATATAAATATGTATGTTATCTTAAAACCAGAACATAGGTGGTACAAGATATTCACACTATGGAAAGCGTGCTTGGAAGCAACTGAAAAATAATCTGTCATCCTCATTTTCTTTTCTTT
>PVKM010003653.1:0-56302 GCA_004027735.1 Carollia perspicillata | reverse complement strand
TTTTTTTCTTTTAATAACACGGCTGCTGAAAATTCTAGTGCTGACAGGAAGCAGATCTGACGAAGCACACTCAGTATGGCCTCCTTGCTATTGTGCAGTTCTCGCTGAGGCCTAATTCTCCTCTGAAATGTAGGCCTACCTTTTATTTTCCTTGAGCGTAAGAACTTTACTTACCTTCTCTGAACAGGCCACGACTGGGTAGAGCTGTGTTCTTTCTCCCCACCTTGGAAGCTCCCCAGGGACAGGAGGACTGTCTGGGGCCCAAGTGGCTAGCCCTGGACACATATCGGGAGCAGCGTTCCTGAACGGGAGGGCTCACACACAGCTCTTCCGTTGCTCAGGCTCTTTCCCACGGAGGCCTAACTCCAGGGCGGAGTGCAGGTGCCTTTCAACACAGGATGCCGAGGCGGAGAAGGATGATGAGGCTCCAAAACCCTGGCCCAGGGCCGGGCTCTAATGCTGTCCTCTGAGTCAGTGCTGGGTATGAGGCGACAGAGATGACGGGGCCGCTGTGCATCGGGGTACAACCTCACCGTTGCTAAAGCACCATCGTAGAAGTCCAGGGCTCCCATTAGGCTGCCTGCTCCTTTGTCAGGCGCCTTCCTGGAAGCAGCACACATCATGTCGCCCAGCCTGTGTGGCAGAGGAGAAATTGAATCTGGTCCCCGCCAACCCCTGAGTTTTGTGGCCTCCTTCCATTAGCCACTTGGGAAAAGCCGTGATATTGAAAGCGGTCTACCTCTGCCTGTGACTGACTTTCATCTCTTAGGCTCTTTTCCTCCCCACTGTGACATACATGAAGTTCAAGTCAAATGCCTTTCTCCTTGGCCTTTTCAGGGACGTGAGGCTGGTCAGCAAGAGAAACGGATGAACCTTAGACTGGGCCGTGGGCCAGCAGGTTGCCTGTGTGGCAGCCCCTTCCTGCTGATGCCGGGGGGTATGTGGCGGGCTGGACATTTCAACCCATCTTGGAGACAGAAGCTCATTCGAAGACGGGTGGAGCTGCTGCTCATCTCAATGTCTGGTCGTGTCTGTCTCAGCTGGAAGGGGAGACAACAGGCATTTTCCACACTCCAAAGACTTAGGGGAAAAACGAGAATATGCCCATTTTTATACGTAGTCCTCTGGAACAATTTTTTTCTAACCTCCCTTTAATAAAGAATAACTGGGGCCAATAAACACAAGACTGGTTAGAGCTCGGCATTGCATCCTTACAGCTACTCAAAGGATGGGAGGGAGCCTGGATGGTGGCGAGGGTAATCTCGATGCCACCTGGCCCGAGGGGAAGCGAGAGTGGGATGGGGGGTCGGGGTCCCAGGAGAGAGAGTGCGGCGGGAATGCAGTCTCTCTCCTCCCTCAATAAAGGCAGACCCACCAAGGTGCCGTGGTAAGCCCGAGTGCCTCAGCCACCACAGGAATCTCCAATATCAGGACACACTGTTCTTGCTCCGTGGCATTTTCTCTCAGCAGTGATGAACAGGAAGTTCCTGGGGTGCAGTGTCCAGATGGGTGCCTGGATAGGGTGCAGGCTGTGTGAATAGGTGGGTGATTAGGTGAGCCAGAGGATTAGTACCTGAATGAACAAAGGGACCAGCTGGATGGGAGGCTTGTCCGGGGGGTTGGAAGGCTCCGTCCGACTCTAGGGCTCAAGTTCTCAGGCTCTGCCCTTCCACCACACGTGGGCCCCGCTCAGCCCTGCCTTCCGAAGGTTTTAGTCAAAAGGGTGACCATCTCCACTTATGAATCATTTCCATTTGGTTAAGCTAGAATTAATAGAAAATACCAAAAGATACCAAGGATCTGCCCATCCTTATTTCTCGAAAATAATAAGACCTGAGTTCTGCTTTTGCTCTTGTGGCTTCACCAAGTTTTCTTCCTTCCACGATCACTACCACTGATTCTATCTGTAACTTGAGATGCGCTTATTATTTCCTGTGAGCTGCACACCAGTGCTGAAGGTGGGGTCCTGTTAATGTTCCCATTTCACAGAAGAGCGAAATGGAGGTTAGAGAGATTAAATGACTTGACCAGATTCACACACACAGTAAGTGTGTGGATTTTAGGTTTCCTTCGCTGGAAAGTCAGTGTGCCTGGCTACTTAAAACTTCTGAAATCCAGACAGCTAAAGTTGTTTTAAGCTAACCTAGATCCAGACCATCATTTCACATGTCTACCTCTCATTTAAAGCTAAAACGATCCTCTGTACCTCTCCTACTGCTTCGTCGTTACACCTGTTACTGTATTCTTAGACTACAACATGCGGCATATCCTTGCAGCACCCCCAGCCACGGCCACATGTTCCCCTGGTCCGTAGCTTTCCCATTCTTTCTGTTTGCAGCATTTCCATGATTTGAGTCCTAGAGGTAATAAGTTACTTCCCTGACACCTTCAGAACTTTATGTAGACAAGTTTAGTATTCTCAGAGTTTTATTTAGAGTGAATTAAACTTGAACATCAATAACACCTCTCCCACCTGCCGCGATCTGGTCCCCGTCCCTGGAAGGCAGCTGAGGCTGCATCCCTCCTGCGACTTGTGCCCACACACAGAGCCCGGACGGGGGTGCAGGGCACGGTCTGCCTCCCTCCCCCCGTATACTCCCAGGGCCTGAGAGGGGACCCAGCCCATGAAATGACCGAGTACAGGGAGACACACCGCCTCGGTGCCCTTGTGCTAGACCAGTGGTTTTCCTTTTCTGCCATGGAGGCTGCTCCCCCAGCCTAGGGCTGTCCCCTCCTAATTGTGTCCCTGTCCTTTGTTCATTGGACATGGTGGTTATCTTTGAAGGACTGAGGAGGGGTACTCGAACATCCATAGAGGAGAACAAAGTGCCTTGAACACGAGCATGTGAGCTTGGCAATGGGGCGAGACCCCAATCTCCTCATCTCTCTCGGCAGAACCTGCTCTTTGGCACACCTCGATAGCATGAGAAAGCAGAAATGTCTCTTTCTGCTCTCTCAGAGCCTGAGGACTGATTGCCGGGGTCCCCACCTCCACCCACAGCCAGCCAGCCTTCCCCTCTCCCATCCCACATGGTTAAGCCTTTTCCTCTCTCTTTCAGTAAGGAAAATGGGCAATTTAATTGTTTTAGAAAACAAGATGAAAGGTTCCTGAAATTTTTACTTTCTTTTTGAAGTCTCTGGAGTCCTTCCCTGTATCAGGAGTCCTTTCTCTAAATCAATATAATACAACTTGGTTTATAGAGGACACTTCCTGCCAAGCAGAATTTTCCACCACGATCTGGTAGCAAGTCATAGAGCGGCAAACTCAGCTATTTAAGGTTTTAAGTTCAATAAAGGGTGTGAGTTAAGCCCAGGGCTGAGGAGGACCGCACCTGCCCGTGGGCATTTCAGCAGCTTGCCGAGTGCACCAGCTGCAGGGTTTCTGTGGACATCGACTTCCATTTACTGGTATAAACGAAAAATGCTGATGGGGTGCTGTGTCTGTCCAGAGTAGCGAACAAAACCGAATTAGTGGCCCCCAAGATTTGACCAGGAAGGAGCTCTGAAAGATCATTTAACAGAATATCTTTTCTGCCCTTTCACCTTAAAACTAGAAATTCTGAAATCTCTTTGAAAAGGTTTTGAAAGGAGAGAAGCATGAATGACAAACACATCTGCACACAGAGCACGAGGCAGGGCTAAGCCTGCCTCTTTAACCCCCAAAATTCACGTGAGAAGTCATTTGCTTAGGGACAGGGTATTTGGTGATTAATCTTGTACCTCCTACACGTGCTTCCCGATTGGCGACTGAATTCCGAAGCTCATTTGTCCTCCTCTCTGTCTTACTTTATTCTTTTTGTTCCTGTACCTACTCACCAAAAATACTTGAGACAGTTACGTTTATTTGTAAATCACCAGTGTGGCATTTGGGAACGTTTTCTTGTAGAAATAGCGGCGTGTGTGCACAACAGGTTGGGTTCAGTTGGAGCCATTTGGGGAAGAACAGCCAGAATGTGCTAAAGCCTGATTTTGACGAGACTCACACCGCAGTGAGTGGACGCGTGAAGCATAGTGGGAGCACACAGGAAGGCTAGTGTGTTTTAGGGCTTTGCTGAGTGGACCCAGGGACCCACCTGTCCCTAGGCATGCCCAACACATGTCACCCAAGTAGAGCTGCTCCAGGTCTACCTTCTCCATCTCTAAAAGGCTGGCTTTGGCCAGGGCTAAGGGACAGTCAGAAGGTTGGACCTGCTACCTATTGTGCTTGTGTCCTTGTCAACACCTCCAGGTGGGTGGATTTCTCTGCTGCCACTGATGACCACTGAGAGCCCCTGGGGATTGTGCCTTGAAATGCACTCGAGGACTATGTGTGTGTCCTCTGTACCGCGGTCTTTTCCTTTTGTCATGGATTTACCAGGAGACTAAATCCTTTCCTGCTCTGTCTGGGGGCTGATGGCTTCACAAACCATCCACGCTGACTTTTAATGACTACTCTTTCTGTCAATAGCTCCAATTAAGTTATTTCAACTCCAAGTCTCCTTCTATTAGAAGGTGTGGGGGTGGCGAGAGTCATTGCCAACCTCCCACTCCACAGGAATTGTGCTGGGTACAATTAGAAGAGAAAGTGATTTCTCCTTGATTAAGAAGTTCCTCGGCACCTGCAGGCAGTGTTGGGGCGGAGATGGAGCTGCGGCGTGGCTCAGAGAACTCCTCTCACTTTACACGGCTCCAAGTGCACTGTGCTCTGGGCCTTCTTGGCCTGGAAGATCATTTGTCTTCTGAAAGTTTGTAAATTGGATGCTAGGACTTTTGAGAATTACAGCAGAATTCTTGCCAGTGGTAGAAGATGGATAGCGTAATACAAGGGAGTTTGGCTGGTTCTCAGAGTGGAAAGTGGTTTCTAAAAAGATGAGCATGAGAAGGGGACTCTCCCTGTACAGCGTGCTAAGGAAGGGGATCGAGGAAGTGCCAGGGGGTGGGCCCAAGCCCTGGGGCATTGAACTTGCAGGGGAAACAATGGAACCAACTATAGAACACAGAGCAGGAGAGAAAAGAGCCCAGCTGACCTCAGGGGTTCATTATGATTTGGTCACCACATCAGATTGTCAGAACAGTTTTGAATGTTGCCTGAGAATTTTTTTTTCAAGAATTCCTATGAGATGAAAAGTAGCTAGGTAAAGTGATGTAGGTAGGCTTATTCAAACAATATCCCAAAGGACATCTGGTTCCAGGAATCACAAGTGAAATTAGAGTTAAAACCGTTAGTGTGTATGCTATTATTCAATTTGTAAAACATTTTAAGTTGGTGAGAATATTATTTCCAAATCAATTGGCTTTGTCTTTCTTGTCATTCTGTTATACTTCCTGCTTCACCCTCTGCATTTCCAGTGCAATTAAGAACCTCTCCAGGAAGCAAATGGGGTGCCTGCCTCAAATTAGTTTAAAAATGTTGGTATTTTATTGTTGAAGTAACCCAGATGAGGCACCACAGAAAAATAACAAGAAATGTTTGGCACACCCACATAGACTTCCATCCCCAGTACGTGACCCTGATACTTGTCAGTCATTGAGGAGTTTCCCCTCATACCCCTGTACTGAGCCTGGCATCATTTTGTCAGCAGCCCCTTTCGTCAGTTGCCATAATAGAGGCATCTGAGGAAGATCCAGAAACCTTTTCTTTATCCACATACTTCATGTTATAAACTTATCATTTAAAGAAAATTTCTTATTATAAAAATTATCTAAGTGTCATCTAAGTGACGTTCAAGCTCCAAGTTACATAAAAATCAGCTACTGGATGTTCAGGCCCATGCAGTGTCTTGCACGGTTCTCTGAAACGGCGAGTTTGCCAAAGCACAGGGGAAACGCTCGATGTGTGCCCCCCGGGTCTGCGGGCTTCGGGGAGGAAACCGTGTCCTTAATTGTTTTGGCTTCTGAACAAAAGATGGTGGTCAGTATGGTGGCTGGTACTTTCTTCTTTCTGACAGATGAAGACAGTGAGGAGGAGGATGTTCGTTTAAAGAACTGTCCCTCTCACACCCCCAGAGCTGGGCACTGGGAAGACGGAGCCCTCAGAGAACATTGAGTATTATTAGCCTGTCCACTGAGCTGGACTGGGTTTGCAGGGGCCGTGTCTCTTTTCCCCTCTGCACATCCAGGCTCAGGGGACAGGCCCATCTTTGCTCATAACTGTGGAGTCCGCTGTCCGGGGGTGCTGACAGCTTCCCGCTCCATGTTCCTTTCATGTGTCTGCTGCCTGTGGCACCTGGTGCATGACATGAGTTTGCGCCTTAAGCCCTGTGCAGAGCTCCCTGTGCCTCTGGGCCCTCTGACATCTGCTTCTGTGGAGTGTCTGGGCTAGGCTGCGGTCCTTCTTCCTACCAAGCCCTGCAGACACCGTGGCACAGAGGCCAGGGCCTCTGCCTTCCGGCTTGGCTGTGAGTTCGTATCTGCCTTCAGCTCTGCCAGGAGGTGAAGGCGGGTCAGATATTGCTCTGTGAGCCTTCTCTGACTCTTTTGGACTTTTTATCAGTCCATGAAGAGATGCGGTTACCTCCCACCACTTGCGCCCATGTGGCCACTCAGACTAGAACATCAGCTCAGAGAGAGCATACCTCCTAAATCAGCAAGACATTTACTGTGGTAAATAGCTCCCTCTTGTCGGTTGCCATAACAGAAGCATCTGAGAACTGTGCTCTTAACGGTCATGGCGAAAAGGAAGTATCGATGCAGCCAGTTCCCAATTATCCAAGGGCCACTTCTCCAGCTTGCAAGTTCCCTTGCTTTATAGTTCCGTCTCTCCTTTTGCTACTGCATTCAGGGTGAACATCGCAAGGACAGAATGCACATTATTTTGCTCCTGTTAAAAAAAAAATAGTCTGATCAGAAGTCTGGAGGAATTGGGGCTGAAACCTAACATGAGATTTGGGATTACCTGTGGATTGTGTTTCTTGCCCTCCTAACTAGAAACACTCCACAACAGCCTGTGTACTTCCCTGTTCTTACTCAGGAAGATTTATCTTCAGCACAATGTAGAGGGGATTTTGCTGTTAGTTTTTCTGCACAGGGACTTTTCCTACAGACTGCAGACACTCTGGCCTTAACAGCAGCACATTCCGGCAGAAAGAGCCAGGGCAAGGGTGAGACTGATTGGTTCATAGCTGCTGTGTAGCATCGGAAATTAAACATCTCCGAGGCTCTTCTTTTTTTTCTCTCTCTCTCTGCCTGGTGCAGGTAAGTGTAACTGTCAGAGGAGTTGACTGGACTGCAGTGGGAAATGTTCCCGCAGGACTAGCATGAGACCCGACAGGGCAGGCACTTCATCTGGGCTAGGTCCCTCTGAGAGAAGGCCGGGACACTGCCCATTTCCCCGCTGGGTGCTTGGGGCAAGCCATGGGCCTCTCAGTCCCTTTTTGCCCTCGCCTGTGACTTGGGGATAATGATGGTCAGGAAAATTCAGCTCTTCCCCCCAAGGACAGTGGGGGTAAGTGAGATAGTGCACCCCAAACCCAGAGAAGACACAATTCAGCCTATGATGAGTGCCTTGTAAGCAATAGCTATTTGGGTAAAAAGGAGATTTTGTTTGTGAACAACATTTACTGTCCTGTATTTATTTACTCTTTGCACAAATATGTATGGCAGACACTGCTGGGTGCCAGACACCAGGTGGGTGTGAACCACTGGACCGTCGCCACCAGAACAGGGACAGGAAGTATGGGAACAGTACCAAATAAGCCCAGTTCCTGGGATGGATGACTCTTGGTGAACAGGGGCTTAGAGCCAAGGAAGCAAGATGATGGACCATCTTTCCCGTCTCGCGGACGAGAAAGTGAAATGGCAGCACTGACGATAACCCACCTAAGACTTAGAGGACGCACTAAGAACAGGCCTAGTGCAGAATTCCCACAGGCCAGACTGTAGGTCGAACCTCCACTGCACGGGAAGCCGCACAGAGGCAGAGGGCGGGGCTCCCTGCTGGAATCCCCACGGCACCTCGACAGGCGCTGCAGGGGGCCAGAGATGCCTCCTGGAACTGAATTGATCTGAGGGGAAGCCACACCCCAGGCCCCAAACAGAATATACTGCTCTCTGACTTGGTTTGGTCTGAACGATAGTGCTTAGCACAACACTGACATAAATCGTGGTCTATTAAGTATTCATTGATTGATATATTGACTGCCTTTGACTGACTGCATGTGACGATAATGTCTGGTTACACACACGTGCACAGGCATGCACATGCCCCCATCTCTTCTTGTTGGGAAAACCACCAAATAAACACAGGGTCCAGCACGAATAATGCCTCTTTTTGATCACAAAATGTTTTATTACAAAATCATAAGCATGTAATTCTGTAACATAACAATATCACAGTCCAGCACCCGTATGACATTTTAGGTGAAGTGTTATTGCTGTCTGTCTCGTGCGGAACATCCACGTACCCTGCCACCCACACTCAAACAGGCCTTACTTCCAACGGACCTGTATCTCTACTCAGTTTGTAGAAACACAGATAGTTCAGCCCAAGTAAAAGACTGAAAAAGAGAAAGATAGACCTAAAGAATGCCCCGTGTATCAAACATTTACATCGTCAGGCTCGTGTCTCCGTTTTATCATTTCACAGCTCCTGAGGTCCTCGCCCAGAAACCGTACAGCAAAGCTGTTGACTGCTGGTCCATCGGGGTGATCGCCTATATCTTGTAAGTATTGCTCGCCACCTTGGCTTCTTTTTTTTTAATATTGTGGCAAACTATAACACCAATTACTATTTTAACCACTTTTAAGAACACAGCTCAGTCGTGTTATGCACACTCATGTTGTTGTGTGACCACCACCACTGTCCATCTCCAGAACTTTTCCTCTTCCCAGATGGAAACTCCGACCCCACTCGGCACTCCCTCCCCACTCCCTCCCCCGCCCCTGGCAACAACCATTCACAGTCTGTCTGTGTATTGGACTGCTCTAGGTTCCTCATGTCAGTGACATCACACAGTATCTGTTCTTTTGGGACTGGCTTATTTCGCTGAGCATAATGTCCTTCAGGTTCATCCATGTTGTAGCCTGTGCCAGAATTTTTTGGGGTGTGCTGAATAATATTCTGTCTTGTGTGTATAGCACATCTCATTTGCCCACTTACCCATCACTAAGCACTCGGTGTCCACTCCTTGGCCGCTGTGAGGATGTGGCCGTGAACATCGGTGTGTGAATGCCACGCGAGTCCTGCTCCCGGGGCTTTTGGCTGTGTGCCTGGAAGTGGGAGTGCCGGATCAGACGGTGGCTCTCTGTCTGCTTTCCGAGGCTCCTCCGTGCGGTTTCCCACAGCAGCCGCACCATTTCACATTCTCAACGGCAGTGCACACGCGTCCCAGTTTCTCCACAGCCTCGTCAGCACTTGTTATTTTCCATTTCTGAGAGAAGCCATCCTCATAGGTGTGAAGTGTCCTCTCATTGTGGGTTTGTTTGCGTTTCTGCTATGGCTCATGATGTTGAGCATCTTTTCACATGCCACAATGAGGGGGAAAATGTGATGAAAACCCAAATTCAACCTTTAGATTTCTCATTTCTTCTCAGATGACTAATCGCTGCTATCCAGGAAATGCAGCCCTGGGTCATAGGATTGTTGAAGTTATTTCAGGATAATCGATTTTGGTTTTTATTGTTATATTTTAATTTGCTTGAGTCTACCGCAAAGTTATTTTTAAGTTACAATTTCTTTTTCCAATACTTATTATCAAACACATTTTTAGGGTGGATTTAGGCTAACTAGTGTCTGTAAATGATAGAAAATTAATTTTTTCTTCCCTATTGCCCCCAAGAAAGAGAACATTTCCTAGCAGACAGAACCCCCATAGCGAAAGACTGTGATCGGTAGGGGGCTGTGATCAGAGAGGGTCCGACTGAATGTAGGATCCTCAGGGAATGCTGGCCACACCCCCCATCACACACACACCCATCTGTCTCATGACCCGAGAAGAAAATGGTCTTTCAGGGCATACATTCAACTGGGCAGCTTTTGTAAATGGCCAAGATAAAAGAAGAGGGGGTGGTGGAGGAACAGGTTTGGGGGGATAGATAAGGTCAAGAATTTTGCTTTGGGCGTGCTAACCGTGAGTCCCCTCTGAGATATCCGTGTTACAGTGTGCGCACATGTGGAGAGCAGAAGTCCAGGGTGAAGACAGCGGCATAGGGATCTGGGTATGACTTGAACAGTACTGTGTCCAGTCCTTATCATTACAGTGTACAGTGCAACATTCGACTGCATTCAAGTATAGTATCAAGCAAAGAAATACTTTATTTTTTGACTTCTATTTTAAGTATAAATTTGATAGTTACCCGGTCATTACTAGCTTTGTTCCAGGACTTAGTCTCAGGTTGATTTCATGACTGTGTCAGACTTCAAGAATGTCAGCCTGGGCCTCTCTTTCCCTTGGTGCCTTCCAGAACTCTGAGAGCCTCAAGCAGAGAGTGAGTGGACTTTGGACATCTCAGTTGTACCTTCCAAGATGTTCAGATCCTTGGGTGATAGGCCATATCCTGGAGATAGTTTGCTGCATAATACGACTGTGCCTGGAGGGCCACCAGTTTCAAATTTATCATTATCATGTCAACAGCTAGCCTTTCTTGAGTACTTTCTCTATTCCAGGCACTGTGCTAGGTGCTAAAGATATCACGGAGACAAAGACATGATGACTCTCATCAGAATATTAACAGGGCATATGGGGCAGGGGACAAGAAATATCATGAGTACAATAAGTGACATGTAGGGAGGCTTGTGTACTGGTGCAAAAGTTCCTGGGATGAAACACCACTGAGGACAGGGGCATTCAGGAAGGAGGAGGCACCATCCCAGGCATGTCTAGAAGGTTGGAGGAAACTCACATAAGCAAAGAGGAGAGAAGAGAACATTCTGACCAGGGGAAAGATGCAGGCGCTGGAACACGGTGCCGAGGCACAGTCAAGGACTGATGGGAACACTCCATTAAAGCCCGATGGCCTGGGTTGGTGTTCCTGGCACAAAGCTGGCTCTGGGTTGAACAAGTGTTAGGAGTTAGAACTTGCGGACGTCAGTCTCAGACTCTTGCTACTTCCCGCTGACCCACTGTGCCTGGTCTCCCCATCCCCATCCTTCATCTGAAGATGATGGGCGAGGCTGCCCTGGAGGCCGTGCCCGGCACTCGGCACCCAGGGGAAGCCAAGCGTCCCAAGGGGATCTGTGCAGGGCTCCTCGTTCTTCATATTGCCTGCAGAGGAAAAGAGGTTAGCCTCTGCAGGTTACTTGGAGTGCATTTTTACTTGACAGACTTGTCACTGATCTATGAGATTGCAGCAAAGGTGGCTGCGACAGGTCACGGCACCACGTTTTCTCCTCTCCACAAGCCATGAAAACATTTTTCCCTCTGCTGGTGCAGACAGTTGATAAATTGGTTCTCTGTGGATCTCCGTTTCTATGTTATCCATCATTTGGAAGGAGAAATATTTTTTTCTGTGAAGGCTACTCATTTTTTAAAGCACATTTGATGGGTCCTTATCCTGCCAGGAATCTCCCTTTGGGGATCAGGACTTGCAAAAACATCTTTGCCTGCAGAGCTTAAGCTGCTGGGAGGGACTGAGCACGGAACGTGCTAGACACCCTGATGAACGCATCAGTGTCCAGTCTGATGGGGTGGGTTTAGCCAAAACAACAAGTTCCAAGGGAAGAAATTTCCCCACTCAAAATGCAATTGGCATTTCGCTGACCAAACTTGATTTGGTGATTGCATGTGGACTGCCTGCCTTCTCACAACTTCAAGGAGATCATTTAACAATCCCTTGCCTAAATTATGCTCAGGGATACAGTGTGCTCTGGAGAAAGGCAGGGAATTTTCACTGATGCAGAAACTGAGGGAGGTCTGGAGGAGACCAGGCATTAGAGCATTAGGGCAGGCTGGCTGGTCAGGGGACGTGTGCCGTGGACAGTGAGGGCACTCACCTGTACTGTGACTTCCGACCCTTTGCAGCCAGAAGAAAGTTCAGGCAAAATATTATGGTGATGCCTTTAGTTTTTGACTGGCCTCCTATACTATTCAGTTTTTTTAATACATATATATTTATTTACTTATTTATTTACTTATTTTTAGAGAGAGGGGAAGGGAAGGAGGAAGAGAGGGAGACAAACATCAATGCAAGAAACACTGATCAGTTGCCCCTTGAACATGCCCTGAACCCACAACCTAGGCGTGCGCCCTGACCGGGAATCAAACCAGGGACCCTTTGCTCTGCGGGACAATGCCTAACCAACTGAGCCACACTGGTCAGGGCTATATTGTCCACTTTTTAGAACTAGGTCACATAAATGTTGATCGGCCAGTATACAGAGAATAATTAGTTTTGTTAAGGGCAGAACTAAGCATGCCTAATCTTCATGCTATATCTGTTTTCTAACACAAAGGATGAACTTCACCGAGGTAATCAGCATTGCTCTACCACACTGACAGCTGCCTTTCTGACATGTCCCAGGAGGAGAGCATGAACCCAGCTTCTGTCAGAGAGAATGTGGTGTGATTACCGAGCCCCGTGAAATAGCCAAGCCTCGGGTGTTACGATGCTTGTTACTACCATCGATATGAGCAGTCTGAACACTGATAAGAATAATGAACTGGCATTGCCAGCAGGCCGTAATCTTCTTGTTATACTCACAGCTTTGTGACATGGGACACATTGCCTCCTTCAAGTGGCCATGGGCCTGTGGTCCAGACTTGGGCTTTAGAAGTTTAGAAGTTAAGTTAGAGGTTTATTCATCTTGCTCAGTCACTCCCAGTGGATTGATTCATACTAACCAGACTCAAAAGCAATTTGGAAAAACAAAAAACTGGAGTGTCAATTCACTAAATCAAAATGAGATTTGTGTCCCACGAGGTAATTGGAGATGCGTGTCATCGCCCTAGCATGTTCTCTGCCTGGTAGGAAATGCTCCGTGAGAAAGCAAATTAAAACCAGAAGTTTCCTGTAAGCACACGGAACCAGCGCAGGGGAGTTGGATGGCCTCAGCTCTCTTCCCGAAGCCTGTGGTGGGTGCCCGGTCACCCTTCTCACAGGAAGGAACTGCTGTTGAGGGGCCCGGCTATTCCTGTGGGCCTGTCAGAGGGGCCGCATGCTGATCAGTTCCTACACCTCCCTCTCCTTCCTCCTGCCTTATCGACTAGCGACCGCCCTGCTCTTTCCTTATTCTAGCCTCGTCATTTTTATTTCAGCAGGCATTGATTGACGGATTGTTATAATTCTAGGTTTACTGGTTTTATTTCACCAACTGCACTTCAGTGTGGCTGCTTTCCAATGGTGTTCAGAGAGGTGCCTAATTTCCCCTCCATACTCTGTCCTGAGTGGACCCTGTTGGTGGCTGACTGCCTTTGCTTAGCTTCATTCTCAGGCACAAGTACTGGTTGACCAGATTTCAGCTTTGTTCAGGGGCCTGTGATCCTCTCTCCACGGCTTTAAGAGAAAGACTTTATGGGGTGTCTGTTCACAGCTGCTTCGTGTCTCACCCCTTGGAAAATAGTCAAACATAAAATACTCTTTGGTTTCAAAAAGGGGGTGCAGAGGTACGCACAGTGGTGATGAAGGGAATTTTACAAGTGTGCAATTGAGATCAAAAGAATTCTGCATTTTAAATGACAGCAGGAGCAACTTCCTGCCAGTGACTTCAGGGAAGGCAGAATCCTCCAATTTCCATGGCTTTGCTTTTGCAAAGATCCTTGGGTGGAGAGGGCACCTGGAGGGAGAAGCGGCAAGGAAATATCTCATCTGCATCACCTATAGCCTCCGAATGGTGTGGCTTCAGGCTAGAGAAACAATTCACCCCCTCTGCTCTCCTGTGTTCATCTCAGCATCATCTCCTGGAAACTGTCATTCGAGTGGCAGCTAAATACTGCAGAATATTTAGCCCGGAGAAGGGAAGGCAGGGGGGTGACATTCACTCCCTTAACTAACATTTGTTGAGCCTAATGTGTGTCAGGCAGTATGAGGAAGCTGCAGAGATGGATTCATTACCTCCCCAGCCTTGGAGCCGCTTACTGTCTGCTGGAGGCGACAGTCAGTAAACAGATAAGCTACGATCCAGTCTTGCTGGTTGTCACCCAGAGACTGAGAGAGGGGCTGGGGGAGTGCCCAGGGCAGAGCCGTGAACCCTGCCCGGCTTGGAGGAAGGCTGCGCACGAGGAGTGACCTCGACCTGAGGCTTGAAGGACTGTCTTGCAAAGCCATTGTGCAGGGAGGTTGATGGTTTATCATGCAAGACTCAATTGTCTAAGGATCAGGTGTGCGTGCCATGTTTGAGAAAAGATGTAGCAGTCCATCTGAAACGTGATTTTAAAAAATATAACTTGACAGATTTGACCTAGCTTTGAACACTTGGTGTCTAAAACCTGGTGATGGGAAAAATATAATCCTCTGACTTATCAGATTGTTAATTTACTAGTGCCATACTGAGCCAATGCAAGATCAAAAGAGGCCTTATTATTTTTAAATGTTCCTCATCTGGAATGTACCACAGCAGCACAGAGGCAGGAGGGAGGTAGTGCACAGAGAGTGAAAAACCCCCAGAAGTGCACAGACAGGTGAATGGCTAGCTCCCCAGAAGGTACAGCGGCAAAGTCGTGGATCCAGACCACTTAGTCTGGGCTGGGACTGTGACTAAGAGGCGTAGATATGGAAGTGGCAAGGGGACAGTTCCGCTTCACACCAGCAGTTCAGGAAACACTCATGGGGGAGGTGGGAGGACTTAACCAGGGCAGTCCAGAAGCATGCGGCTCAGTGCCCGATAGCATGGTGGGCCACAAGCCCCGGCTGGGTGGCACAAGAGACCACTTTCTGGCTTCTGATTGCCTGGCCACGCTCCCAAGGCTTGTCTTCTGGTCCTCGGGAGTACATTGTGAGACAGTAGACGGACCCAGGGCATAAGTGAAAAGCACAATTGAAGGCCAAGGCCAACAGGATGAGGTACCAAGGCATTTTCCAAATGCACGTTAGTCTGCACAGACTTTGAATTGCTTACCAATCAGATCATGACAGACAGAGAAGAAAGGAAGGGCACTTGGGGGGAGGGAGGGAGAGAGGGAGAGAGGAAGAGCCCAGCAACCAAGAAACCGGTCTAGAAGTAAAACTCAAATTGGAAGTCTGCCTGGTTCAGAATCATCAGTTAGCACTCATGTTAATCACGTCCAGACTGGATATAGGCACCCCTCGGGGCTTCAGCATGAAATACATCACTCGTGAGAACTAATTTTAGCTGCTGAAAGTCTGCTGTGTTTTTCCTAACACGACATTCCTGGTGGTTGGAAGCTCTCCTCACTCCTCCCCATCTTCCCTGCTGTGCCCTCTGTGCCACTGGTAGCGTGAGCAGAGCTGAGAGTGGTCCTGCGTGACCTTCCTTCAGACACGTTTCTCCCATGGCAGGAGGCGCGGCCCCTCTGTGTTCATCCCCCTGACTGCCCAGAGGTGCCGTCCATTTGACTAACGCAAGAATCAAAACATTATTCACCTGGAAGTGGGACCATGGATGGCGCACAGCAGGTTTGGACAACGTATTATCTAGTCCAACCCCACACTGTGTGCAGAGTCTGGTTTTCACCGTTTTAACCCAAGGGAGGTATGCTGCTAACTTCTCACACCTGGGGAAGTGTTTGGTCCTCCTCCTCTCCCTTCCTGGCTCCCAAGCTCCCCACTCCAGTTGTGCATAAACTTTCTAAAGAATGTGTTTCCTTTTCCTCCTCCAATACTCCTTTCCTTTCTCTCCTAGATCTTTTCTTGATCTGCTTACTCATTCTCAGCTTTGAAGATATTGTCCACATCTCGGGCTGACACGGGACACTTACCCATTGCATTTTCATCAACAGCACTTGGCCGACATCTGCCTGCACTGTTTCCCTAAGGGAACTATTCCCTGATCGCTTCACAGAGTGCACGGAGACAGCTCTGGGGTGCACCTAGTCAAACGCACGGTCACTGATGTGACTGGCTGACACTTGTGTAATGACTCAGGTCACATGGGTCATACTGGTCTAGAAATGCGAAACCTGTTTTGCTCAATAAGGCGACCTTGCATCTAAGCACAAGAGACTTATCAGCTTTAAAGGCTTTGCTCTGCTGTATTATTTTTAAAAAATAATCCAGAGTAAGAGGAATAAAATCCGGATTCCCCAGCACAGGCCCCAGACATTCATTAAATAAGCAGTTGGCTACCTACCGAGTGTCAAGAAGGAAGGATGAGCGGTGCCGCCGAAGCACAGGAACAGGGCCGCTGTGCATGGGCCAGACTCTAGTTTCCAAAGGAGGAACGCCCAGGTCTGGTTGATTTTATAAAAACGGTTTTCAGAGGCTCTGGGCCTGGTCTGGCCTCTGTATGGCTTATCTAGTTTGCAGCGTACAGGGAGGTTTGTCATTTCAGTCCTTTTTTCATGGTACCCCGGTCTAATTGCATAAAAATACTTCTTCACAAATATGCCTCTGACTGAATGTTCTCAGGAAATCTTGAGCTATTCCTAGAACGGAGGGCTTCTGGGCTCAGTGCTTGGAAACACTGGTACACACAGATCAGAGCTTAAATGCAGGTCTCCGGTACATTCTGTCCTCATGTTCATAACACAGTGCACAAAAAAGGGCCAGAGGCAGCATCGCTCTTTCTCCCTTCTGTAACAGGTTAGAGGTGTGGGTCAGAACGGATGCTCAGTAATAGGTGAGTCTGAGACTAGGCACAGAATTTGACAATCATGCAGCCTCGTTCTCCTGTTTAGCATAGAGGAGACTGAACTGAGTCCTCGGGGCTCATCTACCCTCTCTCCTCCTCATTTTGTTCTTCCTGATGGGAAGCAGTATCCCACGTCAGGATATTTCAGCTGAAGGATGCTGAAGAGGATTAGATGCGGTTGGTGACCTAGCCAAGGGTGAGGGAGCCGGCATTTAGTGACTGCCGAGTGACAGACACTTTCATGTGTTACGTCTGTTCTCTCTCTCTCTACCCATCTACCTATGTGCGTGTTTTATATATAACATGCATTATTAGATGGCATGTGTTATATGTATTATAACATCTCTGTATAAGGTGGGCGTCCTCTTCCTTTTCCTCCTTCACAAAAGCAGTAGACTAAATCTGGCTGTATAGTTTCCCCAAGGTCACTCAACTGGTGGTCGTTGGATCCAGGACTTGCATCTTTGTTTGTCCACAGCCCCGGCCGAGAAGACCACACGGTGAAACCTCTCTGAAAGCAAAGTCGGTGGCAGCCCCCAGAGAACAGGCCTTTCCTTAAAAAATCACTCTCTTCTCCAGAGTCCTTCTACCCAATTAGATTAAACCTGCAAATTCTGCGTCGCCACTTTTGATGATGATTCGGTTGTCACTGTGAACTGTGGCACTCAAATCCTCTTCATATAAAATAGTTAAAATAACTTTTGGCACTTAAGAAGCACATCACAGCTATTGAGAAAATTCGCTGACACAAATGACTCGATGACCCAATTACGCGGGGTCAGTGGGGCGTGCCGGAACTCCTGCCCACTCCTGGTGAGGCCCACAAGATCGAGATCTTCTGTCCTTCACGTCGTCCCCTTGCAGCTCTGCGGGGAGCTGCGTGCTGAATAAAGGCTCCTGGACGAGCTCGTATTGGAATGGGGTTCAGCACGGGCTCGGGTTCACGTGTCTCCGTCCCTCCCTCCCGCAGACAGGGTGAGATGGTCCTGGCCGTTCTCCCCCACCCCCGTCTGTCTTTCCAGGAGGCAGGCTGGGCGGAAGTTAGGTGTTGATCTTCTGACTTCAAGGACTCGGAGCTGCTCTTTGTTTCCTCAGCCCCTCTTCCTGTCCTTGTTTCTGGCTCTGTTTCCAAACATGACCTCCTGGCTGCAGAGGCAGGTTCGGGAGAAGAGCATGTGTGGAGTTGCCCCGTCTTTGCTGTGACGATCTGGCTGCAGTGCTTCGAGGTCAATAATGTGACTGGGCTCTGGAGTCGGATGAGGAAAGTTACAATTTTGTCCCACCCCTCAGATGGGAGCAAGTTGCCTAACCTCTCACATGTCTCCCATCTGGAAGTGCGAGAGTGAAATGTTTAGCTCATAGGCACGCATTCAGTGAGACAATGTGTGTAAGTTGTGTAGCCCCGTGCCCGGAACACAGTAAATGCTCAACAGATGGCGGCTATTGTGATTAACTTTTATGGGACACGCACAGCATAGTTAGTTTTTGTAGAAAAGTCAGTGTTCCAGTTGTGCTATTCAAATCTGGCTGGACGCTGAGGAGCGAGAACACGGGCTGTCTTCTCCACAGCTATAGGCCCAGCATTTGGCCTGATGTCGGCGCTCGATAAAACCAGTACAACTGGATCAAAGTGGCTGTGTTTCTCTCAGTGAGAGCCCTGGGCAAGCAGATGCGCAGACCTGCACAGCCATCGTCCTGAGGCCATCTCTTCCTCTCTCCGGGACTCAGTTCCCAGTTTCCCACGCCAGGGGTTGGACCAGATGAGCACTTCTGGACCCCAGGATAAAATTCTGTGCTCACCCCCCTACTGTGCAGTCTTTCAAATAAACTTTCAGCTTCTGGTTTGAAGGCTCAAGGGAGGGTGGGGGGTGCATGTGAGGTGTGTCATCACACAGGCATCATCTGCCGGCTGGAGGGAGCCTGGGGGTGGGTCCCTGGAGGAGCCCGTCAGGGCACCGCACAGATGTGAGCGCAGAAAAGACGTGTTCCCGTTCCAGTCTTATTTGAAGGATGCCCCTTACAGGCGATGCCGACGGCAATTAGGAGGCTTCACTGCAAAAAATTGTAACACCTGGGAGAGTTTAGCTGCATTATCTTCTTCAGAGTAAATACCTTACTTCTTAAGTCAACTTTAGTGTGTGCTGTTGGGTGTGCATGCACACACACGTGCATAGCTGTTTCAAACAGCTATTTGATGCTTATCAGATAATAGTGAATCGACAAACATTTACGGGAAACTGTTGATTGCTAATGAAAAACACACAAGAAATACAGTGTGTGACATAGTCTTTTTCCTCTAGGAACTCAGAATCAAGGTGGGAAAATAAATGTAATAACCATGAAATAATCCTTTTTTACATTTTAAAAAAGATTTTATTATTTATTTTTAGAGAGAGGGAAGGGGAGGGAGAGAAACACCAATGTAAGAAAGAAACATCGACTGGTTGCCTCTCGCATGCACCCCAACCATAGACAAACCCACAACCCAGACATGTGCTGTGATCAGGAATCGAACGGGCAACATTTTGCTTTGCGGGACGCAATGCCCAACCGAGCTGCACTGGTCAGGGCTTTTTCACATTTTGTAAGAGGACCCAAGAAAGAAATGGGATTGAGGGGCAGTGTAGCAAGTGGGAAATTTTCAGGGAGGGGCCGGGCAGGTCCTGTGGCAGTCCCGAAGCACTGAAGCCTGTGCGGACTGACTCACTGTTGCTGAGTCTGCCCTGGCTGAGTCCTAGGATGGCTGGGATGAATGAGACACTGTTGCCTCCCTCAGGGAGCTCAGAGCCTAGCAGAGGAGATGATGGTTGCCGATCTCAGCTGAGGTGGGTGCCATAGTGGTGGTGCCTGGGCAGCGGGGTGCACGGAGGAGGAGTGCCTGCCCGGCCAGGGTTGGGGTCAGGAAAGGCATTGAGGAACAAGGGCCACCCATGTGGAGCTTTGGGAGCCCTCGGAGCCCTCTAGGCACAGGGAATATTGTGTGGACAGGGGTGCTCTCCGGTGAGGGTGAAATGCAGTGGCTTCCCGTGACCAGCTCCATGTTATCTCTCCTGTCTATCTTTATATTTCTTGTTTATTTTGAAGTTTCGCATTGAATGTTGCCCCTCTCCCCAAGCAGAATGGCAGCACCACGAGAGTAGAACTCTGATGGCCTCATTCAGCGCTGCGTCCTGGCCTGGGACACAGCCGCGCCTGCTCAGTGTTGGGCACAGCCAGAGGACTGCCTGATGGACATTTTCTCTTTTTTTTTTGTCCTCTGTCTTCAGTGGGGACACAAAGGGTCTGCCTGGGGAAGACAGATGTAGCCCAGGAGAGCCGGGGAGGCTGCAGCAGGCCTGTGCTCTCTTCTGGGTTGGAAGGCAGGAAAGGGCAGGCAGCTGAGATTCAGTGGAAACCTAAGAAGGAAAAATCAAGCATATGGCCCCTGAAGTGGGGTCATTTTTGTTCATGCTGGGGTCTTTCTAGAACAGGCAAAGGAACAAACTAGCTGCCCATATACAGCCATCTAGTCGAAGCTAAACTCCCAGGTAATTTGAATTCTCATACCCCATACACACATGTCCAAGCTTTGTATGCCAAGAAAGTTTCTGAAAAGCATTCACAGGAAATTAATAGCAGGAGTGGGAATGCGGGTCAGGAAGGAAATTTTCCCTATACTCTTCTACTCTTTTGTATTTGAACTTTTTAACTATGAGCATTAATTTCTATATAAGTTGTTGTTGTTTTTTTTTTTTTAAGAACAAAAGTAAAGATGCTTGGACTCTGTCCTTAGAGATTTGCATGCACTCAGTTTTGGGAAGATGTGGGGCATCTTAAGGTTTTAGCCATTTCCCAGGTGACCCCGGAGCCTCCCCTGACCACCCACTCAGGCTTCGCACTCTCCCCTGAATTCCTGCGGCAGCTGCCACGGAGGAAATCACACACACACCCACCACACCCTGGGCATCGAGGCCAGCAGGGGTCACTTCCTAGGCAGCTCTTGCAGCCAGCAGCACCTAATACAATGCTGCAGCTCCACCTCACCTTAAAAGTTGCCTTCTCCAGACTGCCATCTGTGACCCTTGACGTGATGTCACCAACTTAGAGTATGGAGGGCCAGGTGGTAGGCGCTGTAAATGCCCAGCTGCACTGGGCCTGAGTAATAGGGAGTAGTGGGGACTGTGGAGAACTGGCTGGATCAACACTGTCTGTGGACATTCAAAGTCACATTTGTTTTCCGTCGCTGCTGGCCACACAGAACATCTGTGGGCCAGATTATGCCTGTGGAGGATCAGTCTGCATCTCTGGTATCTATACATTCTTGCTGTGATCTTATCCATTTTCCCAGCTTTCGTGCGAGTGCTGATGGCTTTAACTCAGCATCCCCAGGCCAGAGCAAGTCCCTGGCTTCAGACTCTTGTCCTCACTGCCCGCTGGCTGCCTTCACACGCACCTGGTCGAGCTCACCACAGCCTGAATGGAATTGATCATCTTAGCCTCCGTGGGATGTTGGCTCTTTGAGTTGTAAGGAACAAACTCTTTCCAATTACCTTAAGGAAAAGGGGTTTGTTGCACAGCTTTGCGTGGGCTGTGCAGAAGTCCCCGACACTGTTACGGCCCCAGGCACTGGCCCCTCTCACAGCCTCACCCCTGAGCTGCTCTTTCCCTCCGGGCATCTCTGCTTCCCTCTCCATGTCTGCACCATCAGCTCCCACTCTTCCCAGCTTGTCTTAGTCTTCTGCCCCAGCCGAGGCAAGCCCCGGTGCGGTTACTAGAGCTGATGACTGCTGGTGTCAGACTGTCTCCTGGGTCCCCACACACTACTGCTCAGAGCCACTTCCCTGAGCGGGCCAGTGAAAGGAGAAGTCGGAACTTCCAGGTGCTTGGTGACATGTTGGGGCCAGCCCTGGACACACTCTTCCTCCTGTTTTCTCCACCACGGACGATGGTGGCTCCAGTCCTCCTCACCAGATACCTGGTGTTTTCCTGGCCTTCACGTCCCCCATTGGAAGGCTCC
The DNA here is from genome assembly GCA_004027735.1 of Carollia perspicillata. Taxonomy (NCBI): domain Eukaryota; kingdom Metazoa; phylum Chordata; class Mammalia; order Chiroptera; family Phyllostomidae; genus Carollia; species Carollia perspicillata. The sequence continues at coordinate 34,646 of PVKM010003653.1, read as the reverse complement.
TGAGGCTTCTGGTGCTCTTTCCACACACTCCTTTTGGAACCCTTCTTCTGCCTGGTACAGCTGCTGACTTGTCTTCATCCCTCAAATCTCCCCTCCCGTCAGCTGCAAAGCCATTTGCTCATGAACCTCCTCCAGCTACACCTTTTGGGGGCTTCCCGTTACCCAGAGGATAAACTGTGGCCTTCATATGGGGAACACAGCCTCCCTGGTCTCACCGCTGTCCATCTCGCCAGCCTTGTCTCTGCTACTTACTGGCGTATATTTCACACAATAGCAGCAGCTTATTACTCTGAGATCATTGTTCTTGAATAAACTGCACTCTCTTCTGCCTCCTCGCATGCCTTTATTCCCAGTTAATCACTCCCACCTGTGGCCCCCTCCGTTCTCCTATGAAACTCACCCTCTGAGACAAAGCAGAGACATCCGCTACTTCCAGCTTCCATAAAACTACTTCAGTTCAGTGTCCATGCTCTCTGTACTCATAACAGCCTTTGCATACATCTGTTACTGTTACAGCCTCTGCCATTATCTGCTTGAATCTCTCTCTCCCACCGGACTGAGCTCTTGAAGGCAGGAACTGGTTTCTATTTATCATCATGTCTTCATTATACTTGTATATCAAACCCAGCACCTGGTATATATAGATGCAGAATAAGTATTTGATGAACAAACGAATGCTGTGCCTGAGGCACCCATGGGACACTAAGCAAGTCTGGATATGCTGGTCGATTGGAAACAATGACCGTGGAGCACTGGGAGACCCATGTGGAAATGCTTCGGCAAAGTCACTGCCCAGTGACAGCCGTTCCGACAGGTGTGCGGCGATATCCTCCTGTGGTTTTGATTTGCATTTCCCTGATCATTAGTGCTGTTGAGCTTTTTTTCATGTACCTGTTGGCCACCTGTATGTCTTCTTTGGAGAAGTAGAAAGAACGAAAGACAGAGAGTGCTGGCGAGGGTGTGGAGAAACTGGAGCCCGTGCCCACTGTCGATGGGAACGAAGAACGGTGCAGCCACTGCGGAAACCAGTGTGGACGTGTCTCCAAAAATGAAAGACAGAACTGCCGTGTGATCTCTCGCACCCACGTCTGGGTGCGTTTCCGAAAGAATTGAAATCAGTATCTCAGAGAGATATCAGCACCCCCATGTCTATTGCAGCGTTACTCCTAATACCCGAGGTGCGGAAGCAACTTCAGTGCTGTCGACAGATGAGTGGATAAAGAAAATGTGGTACACACACAAAATAGAGTATTATTCAGTTTTGTTAAGGAAGGGATCCTGAAATGTGCGACGACAAGGGCACAGCTTGAAGATATTATGCTCAGTGAAGTCAGTCAGTTACACAAAGAAAAATGCCGCATGATTCCACTTAAATGAGGCATCTAAAATAGTCAGATTCATAGAATCGAAGAGTTGAGTGACGGCTGCCAGGGGCGGGGGGAGAGGAGACCAGGACTGATCGATGGGTGTAAGGGCTCAGGTGAGTGATGTCTCGACGTGGCTCTACAACACCATGCCTGCACTCAGCAATGCTGTGTTGTACACTGAGAAACTTGTTGAGAGGGTAAATCTCATGTTAAGTTTTCTTAGCACAGTGAAACTGTTCTTTAAAAAGTTACACTCCCCGCCCTGGCCGGGTGGCTCAGTTGGTTAGTGCATCATCCGAAACAATAAAAGGTTGCGGGTTCAATCCCTGGTCAAGGCACGTGCCTGGACCATGGGTCCGATCCCCGCTCAGGGCCCCTGTGGGAGGCAACTGATCAGTGTTTCTCTCTCTCTCCCCCTTCTCTTCTCTAAGATCAACAAACATATCCTCAGGTGAGGACTCAAAACGTAAAATATTCTTTTTAAGTTTAATATCAGCCTGATATTAAACATGGCTGGGTACTTTTCTTACTACTACTTTTTTGCTTCATAAAAGTTGTATGTACGTAAAGTGTATGTGATAATTCGATGTGCATACATACGAGTGCAATGAGTGGTAACAGTCAAGCTCATTAACATATTTTCTTCCTCCACTGTTACTATTTTTTTATTCTGTACTATTTATTTTGCATTCTGACATCTACTGTTTTAGCAAATTTCCAGGATAAAAGACAGCATTAGTGACTGTCGTCCTCGTGCTGCCCATCAGATCTCTAGACTTACTCGCCCGACACAACTGCAACTGAGTGCCCTTTGACCCTGGTAATCACTGTTTAGCTCTCCAATTCTACATATTTGACTTTTTTAGGTTCTACGTGTAAGTGAGATCATGGAGATTTTTCTTCCTGTGTCTGGCATGTTTCACTTAGTGTAATGTCCTCCAAGTTCTTCCATGTTGTTGCAAATGGCAGGATCTCCTTTTATAAGGATGGACAATATTACCATGTATATAATTATATACATATAATTTTATACACAGTTTCTCGGTCTATTCACCAGTCAGCGGTCACTTCAGTTATTTCCATTTCTGGGCTGTGAATAATGCTGCAATGAGCATGAGGGAGAGAGAGACAGACAGAAGGGCACAGTGGATGTGTTTCTGTGGGTCTTCGAGGTACCGACTTCATTTCCTTTGGATATATACCCAGAAGTGCGATTGCTGGACCATGTATTCTATTTTTGATTTCCTGAGGAACCTCCGTAGTGTTTTCCATTGTGGCTGCACCATTTTTCGTTCCCACCAGCAGTGTGTAAGGGTCCCCTTTTCCCCATAGCCTCACTAACACTTACCTTCTTTTATTTTGATGATACCCATTTTTACACGGGTGGGGTGGTACATCTTTGCCTACCACCACTCCGACACGAGCTCTGTCCTGGCCGTCCTGCATCTGCCTCTGGTACCAGAGCTCCAAGCGTGATGAGAACCATAGGACGGAGTTGATGGATGAGCCCTGTGAAGCTGTGTTGCCCATATTAAGCATGGCTGTCGGTCCTGGGGTTGGCAGGGTTTGATGTTATTCTGAACCATACTCTTATGCTAGAACAGCTTGGAATGGCTTTATTTGCTTTAAGTACCTGTGGTGAGATAATCTGTAGGTTATTTAAGTGACTTGATATGTAAACTAATCACACAGAGACTACAGATGCAGATGGGCAGGGCCAGGGCCGCAGATGTCGGTGTCCTGTGTGTGGAGACAGTGCACAGCTGTTGCGTCTCCCGTCTGGGCCTGCCACACAAGCCCACTGACAGAGCAGCCTGGCCAGGGGGCTCCGGGGCATGTCGCGATCCGAGGAAGGGTTTACAACTTCTGTTTGCCCTTCTGTTCTTTCAGAATCCTTATTTTGAAGTCCTCTTTTTACAATTTCATTTACCTAGTCTCTGAGCTAGATCTACTTCCTTTTCTTCCATCCTGAGTACAGGCGCATAAACACAGTATTCTATTTCTTCCCCTCCCCAAGAAAAGAGCTAAAACCAGAAGAAATTAGGACATACATTAAGAAATTGGCACAAGAAGAGTATGTCTTTCTTGGAATTTTCTTAAAGATTCTTTTTCCTTGAAAAGAAAGCCAAACTGTAAAGGAAAACATACTCCATTGTTAATAAACTAAAATTCAGTTATTTTCCAAGACACACTAACATTTTGCTCTGTCTGCTTTTCCTAATATGCACATTTCTTTTAGTCCAGGTCCTCATCATGGGAAACATTTACATGTCCATCTCCAGACTCCAGGGTTTCCTGCGCATTGAAATATGTGCCTAGTGGTTTCAGACGCACTGGCTCTTAACTCATTTCACCAAGAGCAGCAGATCCTTAAAAATGAAATTTTCCAGGCACTTGGACCCTAAATCAACCTTGTGGGAATAGATGCATTAGAATCCTATCAGCCTGAGGCCTTATAGCCTTTAAAAATGTCATCAGCCAGTCCCCTGCGCAGCCTTGTGTGGCTGACGAATGACTGTACCAAGGCTGTTTTAAACCTTTATTAAATTTCTCATTTGCCGGCAGCCTCATCCCTTACAGGCCTGGAGTCCATTGGTTGCTGTTAGTTTGTTCTCATTAAGCTGGCCTCTAGGCTATAGCTGTGTTTTCAGCGAAGTTTGGCTCTGTGGGAATATTCGAGTCTCGTGTGGGGACAGAACTCCCACTGTGGTTGCCACCTCTGGCTGGTCAAGGTCGAGTTCTGTGCTCTCCAACTCTGCACCTGGCTGTCCAGAATCTCAGCCCGGCTTTCTGCTCTGTGACTTACAGCCCCAGCCTCAATCCCACCCCTTCCCTGCTGTCCTGCCCCTACCGGGCCTGTCTCTGCCCCACGCTGACCTCAAGTACCTGCTAGATCTTCCCCGGGGCCTTGACCAGCCAAGCAAATTGGGACAGGGAGTCAGGGAACCACTGCGTCTGAAAACCAGAAAGAATATTGGGCATTTTCTAGTCTGTCCTCTCTACGTTCGGATGAGAAAATTTGGGTCCAGAAAATGTGTCAGGGGCCTATTAATGGTGAAGGGCCCATCAGAGGCGATAGCAGAACTGGAGTGAGAAACTATGACTTTATGGAATGAACTGTATTTGGGGTATTTAATAAAAATGTCTCGTCCTGATGTTTGTCAGATGACTGTGGGTATCTCCAGAACTAGATGTTGCTTACAGCAGCATCCCAACATCTAATGTAAAAATAACTTTGAAAGGGTTCAGCGGAAAAGGGCGATAGCATTCTAATTTATGCTGCCTTCTGCTTATGCTTATTGCATATTAATGGTAAAACTGTAACCTTTCAAATACCTGGGTTGGGCATGGTAGGATGACAACATGCAGTTTAGGGTGACTTTCATCACACTGATAAAATTTCATTTTCTTCCCGTGGTGATTTGTTAAACAAAATGAACCTGGAAGGGGCCCTAAAATGTACAGTACCCTTGAACCGTGTTGGTTTTCCCCTGACGCATCATCCATAGAGGGACAGTGTTACACATGATACGATCAGTGACATTTATACATAGAAGGCTCTCTGGGAGGTTTTCAGGGTATAAGGGACTCTGCATTGAATAATGTGCAAAGAGCTAAGGTGGACTTTTTGCTATTTATTAGAACGTGCGATTCCTTTGCGGAGACCGTCTCTGCAGCGTGCACAGCGCAGGGTGTCTCCGCTGCATGAAAAGGGCCCTTCCTTCCAGAGGCGGGCAGTCTGACCAGCACACTGGGGCTGCCGCGTGTCAGACCCTTACTTCGTCCTCTCTTCCAGGCTCTGTGGCTACCCTCCTTTTTATGATGAAAATGACTCCAAGCTCTTTGAACAGATCCTCAAGGCAGAGTATGAGTTCGACTCCCCCTACTGGGATGACATCTCGGACTCCGGTAAGTCTGTGTGGCCCGCGACCCAGGGAAGTTATATTCAGACCACCTGACCCCAACAGGCCTGGGACAGGGGGAGTGGGGTGCAGGATGCGCTGCCCTTGGGCTTGACTTAAAAAAGTGAAGGTCAGACTTGGGACAAGGGGCCCAAATCAAGCCACGGGACAGGGACTCACTCCACCACCGAATACTAGCCTTGCCCTGGTCTGGGGCCCCCAGGAGTGCTTTCTACCTGCTGAGCCCCATGAGCTGTAGGTGCGTGCTGCCTCACTCACTCTTCAGGACCACCCATCAGATGGTGCTACTATTATCCCCGTTTGACAGATGAGGAAGCCGAGGTCCAGAGGGTGAAATAACTGGTCTCAGGTCACACAGGTAGCGAGTGGCAGAGCTGGGTCTCACACCCAAGCCCCCCCACCAGAGACCACATCTCAGCTACCGTACCACACTGATACGTTCCCAGGGGAGTTCAGTGTTTCTTCCTCAGGGGTGAAGACCAAAACCAAGCCCCAAGTAAACTGATGCGATTTCTCGGGCAGATAGCAAGAGGATAGTAGTAATCGTCCTTTCTATCAAAGAGGGTGGTATAAGAGTCAAATAAAGTAATAAATGAAACAGATCTTTATACTCACCAATGAACTACTCACACGCTGCATTTTATTATGTGTTATTTCCTCCTGACTGGAAACATGCTGCTTCTTTCCTCAATCTTCCCAAACCTGGAGCACAGCTCTCCAAGGCCCGCAGGAAAGATTCACGTGGGCAGTATTTTGCTTCTGAACTGGGAAGGGTACGGCTTTCCCCCAGAAGCCCAGGCCTATGGGCAGTGAGCTGCCTGACCCTGCGAGCCTGCAGATTTCCAGCCCGGCCCACAGTATCATCTCCTGACTCTGTGATCTGGTCTGACATGTTCTCAGTGTCCTGCCATGGGGTCATACCCCATCCCGGGCCTCCAGACCCTCTCCACTTCCCACACGGGCACATCTCACTGCGTCACCAGTCCAAGACCTGGCCGGGTGAGCAGATGCCTCGGAGGTTTTGTTGGCTCCGTGGCATCTAAAACACAGAGAGAACACCAGCAAAACAGCTCCCTGTGGCAGTAGTGAGCAGAAGGCAAGGCTCCTGGTGACCAAGATGTTTCATCTCAAAACCGGAAGTGCCACCAGCTGCCAGAAGAAAAGAACTTTCGAGTTGGGAAGCCAGGGCCCCAGGCCTGGCTGCCTCTTCACTGGCAGGTCCCCATTTGGAGCTCTAAACCTCGGCTTCCCTTCCCCCCAAATGTTGGTACTGTGCCCAAGGTACCATGTCCAAGGTACTGTCACATCTGTGGAGGGCCGGTCCCATAGTTTTCGTGCTACACACGACACTCAGAGACCCGCTGTTATCCATCTCAAGCACAGACTGATTCCTTCCCTTGTGCTCTTTCCGAACAGCGAAAGACTTCATTCGGAATCTGATGGAGAAAGATCCAAACAAAAGATACACGTGTGAGCAGGCAGCTCGGCACCCATGGTAAGAAAGAGCACCCACAAGAGACTGTGTATCCCCCGCCATCCCCCGGTAGACCTCCTGTTGGCTGCCACTCACTGTGAAAGCCACAGTAATGGCTGCATTTCACTCTGGCCAGTGCCCTTAATCCTGTCCCCGTGCCAACACCCGAAATCCTTTGTTCCCTCAAGCTCACTCTTCTAAATGGACTAATGACAGGTTAAGTGTGCACAAGCTGGCTGTAGCTTTTTGGCTTTGTATGACTTTTGGGGGGCATCGTTTTTATTGAAAGTAATTGCCCAATGAGGCATTAGGATGGGAGTTTTATCCCTTGAGTTTATTACTCAGTAGCTAAATGAATTGTTACATATTTTTTCCTTTTCAGATATATTTCATGTTAGTGTGTCTCCAGCTCCACAGGGACTAGTTGGTAGTTCGTGGCATTCTGTGCACATTTTCAGCAGTGCCCTTGAGGCTGCCTTGTTTTTGTGCCACTTTCTAGATCTGAACCTACCTTCACTGTCCAGTAGCTGGGCCTTTGGGTTTGTGCTTCTCAGAGCCCCATTTGCTCATCTTTCAGTTGCGAATACGGATACCTACGTTCCAGGGCTGACACAAGCAATAATCGAGATAATGCTCATAAAGGGTTTGCACAACGTCTGGCTTGTAGCGAGTGCTTCAGTTATTTCTAAAGCACCACATGCATCCATTTTGGAACAAAGGCCTGGGGTAGTAAAATAGGCCACATGATGAAAATAAATTCCACGCGGGAAAGACGCTAGAGACCCGTCCCCTTGTTTATTCCACCTCCTGCCGTAGCCTTTCCTCCAGGGCCTCGGGTGCTGGTGAGCCCCCCAGAGAGGGGCTGCTCGGGGCAGCGCCGGGACCCGGCTCCACAGCATTTCATTTATAATAACAGCTGTCATGTGGGGGTGCCTGTTATGTTCCAGGCACTGTACTAATCGCATTAAAATAGCTTCTCATTTTGTTTCTTTCTAATAATCCTGTAAGGTAGGCTTTATCTCATGTCAGTGGTGTAAGCAAAGGGGTTTAGAAAGATAAAGTGACTTAACCAAGACAGTACAAAGTAGACCATGGCAAAGCCAAACTGTTTCCAGCCGGAACGGTGGGATTCCAAAATGGATGCTCTTCACCAGCGTGCAGACAGGCAGCCTAAAGGGGAAGGAAGCAGTGGGCTGGGAGGGGAAGTAAAGGGTTTTCTGAGTAAGGAAGCAGTTTGGATTATGTACCATCCTGATTTTCTTTCTTTCTCTCTTTTTTTTTTGGACAATAGGTCAAAGTAGGTGACCATAAAGAGAGTCAAGTTTTCTTACTCTATAAACAATAGGCTTTAAAGCTGTAGGACTTCCCCCAGTTTTGCTGAGATATAATTGACATACAGCACCTTGTACATTTAACGTACACAGCAGAAAGACTTGACCTACGTATTTATCGTGACGTGATCACCACGATAACTCAAGTTAACATCCATCGCCTTACGTAGTTACAAAGATTGTTCTTCCCTTGTAAGGAGAACCTCTAGGGCACAGCGAGCGGTGCTGTTAACTGGGTCATCATGTCGCACATTACGTCCCGAGCACTCGTTTACCTTGTATGTATGGGGCTTTGGGGAGTATCTTATAAAGGAGGAAAATCATCTCAAAAGAAGGGAAATGACTTGCATTCAAACATTTATTCATTAATCCTGCCTCACTTTGTGGAAGGCGGGGAGGAGGCCGGTTTCTCCTTCACCAGCCATTTTTGAAAGACGGAAGAAAGGAGAGGTCTTTTTCACCGAGGAGCCTGGCAGAGGGACAGGGTGGGCTCAGCAGAATCAAGAAGACTTCACAGAGATGCTGAGCCTGGTGCTGTGTGAACTCTTTCACCAGGTCAGCAGGATGGGGAGGGGATTCCAGGCCAGGCGAGCGACCTGGCTTGCACATGGGGCTTCCACTGCACATCCATCCCTCGTGCCAGTAAGGGGGATGAAGGAGCGAAGCAGGAGATGAGACTAGGCAGGAAGCAGAACTAGGGTTCTGGCGTGAGCCTGGGTAGCCTCCTTGAGTTCAAGTCCTAGTTTCACCACTATTACTGAGTGGTGGGCAAGCTTCTCAACATGCTTTGGGCCTCCCCTGTAGAATTGAGATCATAAATAACAGCAGTAGCTATCCTACAGGGCTTTTCTAGAGATTAAGTGAGACAATACATACAGAAGAGTACCTAGTGCCTAATACATCTCCAATCTGTATGAGTTGCCATTGTTTTAGTGCTGACCTAAGGAATCTGTATTTTCCTCTTTGGGCAGTGGGGGCCCCTGGCAGATCTTACGCAGGGTGATCAGATTTGCATGGCGGAAAGCTCAGCCTGGCTGCCCGACAGAGGACTGTGGAGATGGGCACAGGAGCATGGCAGGAAGGTGCAGGTGGGAGGCAGAGGGAAGGCTGGCCTGGAGAAGCATGCAGGTGCTCTGTCCTATGGCACAGGAATGGAGAGGACCGCAAGAGACGCCCCCATGGCGGGGAAACGGCAGGTCTTAGACAGAGCACTGGAGGGCAGGGTGAGGCCAAGAGAGGGTCTGAGGTTCTTGCCAAGTTTCCAGCTTAGGGGGCTGGGAGGAGGATTGGGCAAGGAGAGCCAGTGGGCTTGTGTGAGAGAGAATGAGGAAGGTGTGGGGTCCTCGTAGATGGGGGTTGGTGGCATGCGCTTTGCTGACTGAGTCCGGAGCTCTGGGGGAAAGGTCGAGCAAGAGATGAAGGCCCGAGTCACCAGCCTGGGTCACGTTACTATGCGTTAGCATGTGAGCTGAACAAACGGATGTCCTCTTCAGAGGTGTTTGCCCCCAGCGTTTTATCATTTTTACTATTTGTTTCAAAATTTCCAAAAGATCAAACATTGGAAGATGATTTTTAAAACAAGAATGCATCTGATTCAAGCATCATTGAAATGTCCCACATGCCTGCCTGTATGATATACCTGTTTCCTTTACGTAAAATTACTCGGGCAAAGGAGAACTCGGATTCAGCTGAGAGCTGGCGGAGAGTGGAGTGATCGTTCCAGTGGTGTGTAGCTCTGTCCACATCACCTTCCTGGAGTCCGAGGTCTCTGCACATCAGCCATCTCCAGAGGGCAGCTTCTCTTATTCTGCGCTTGATCGTCCAGCTTAGTCAAGGCCACTGAGGGCCAGGAGAGGCCTCTGGAAGTCACAGACACCTTCCCTGAGCCTCAGAATAGATCACTCCAGACAGGGGAGGGCTCCTCGTAGAGGACAGTCAGCCCTTCTTACCGGCCCATCTTTCCTGAGCCCCTCACTTGCAGCCCTGCCTTTCTGCTGGCGGTACATGGAAAGGAACCAGCAGGTGGCTGGCTGGCGGCCAGAGCACAGGATATGGCAAGTGGCATGTGGGAACCCACTTCTGGTTACAGGGAAGCACCTTGATGGGGTTCATTTGTCCTGTTCAGATTGTCCTGAACCTCAGTCTTCAGTTTCAGTGACAAGCAAACCAAAGTGACGGTTCTGGGCTTCGGTGCCCCAAGTGTCACAGTGCCCCATGGCAATGGCATTGTGCCCACCTTTGGGACCTGGTGTGTTAGCCAGGCCAGGGTGGTGCCTGCAGCCCTCTTCTCAGTATTCACAGAGACCCTTCCCATCATGTTCTCCACCCAGCCAAGCTGGAATTAGCACATAGCCCAGGAGTCTGGGAAACCCCTGCCTAAGACACACACAGGCGTCGCCAAGCCTGTCTTAAGAAAGTAGCTGGAAAAAATGCAAAATCAGAACTGCAGAAGTAGGGCAGCCTGCATATAAAACACCAAAACACCAAAAAGCGAGGAGAGATGAGTTTGATGCTCCTTGTGTGGAAGAGGACACAGTGTGATTTATAACATATATAATATTTATAATAAATGCCATCTGCAGTGCTGGAATAGAGGTAAAAACTGAAAAGCCAGGGAGAGTAGGAGATCTGCATGACATGGGACTGTCCATGGCCGTGTGTGTGTGTGTGTGTGTGTGTGTGTGTGCAGTGTGTGTGGATTTATAAGGAGATTGGCTCGAATCGGAGGTGTTGTGCATTCGTAGGAAAATTGAGATGCCAACTAAGGCTCCTTCCAATGCTAAGCTTCCATGTCTCCTGTTGATGAATAGTGCTGAAGCTGGTAGCACTGAGCATCACGAGCATCACATGTTGTCATGGTAACTTCCCTGGCTCATGGTGAGCAGCAGCTGCCATTCCACTGTAGTGCCCACAGGAGGAAGATCCTGTCAGGCCCAGGGTGGCTGTACCCCCAGGATGACTGCCCACCAGGAGTCTGTAGACCACCATCATCTGCCCTGCTTGATTCTTTCCTAGCACAGCATGCTCGAGCACTGTGGGAAGTGAGTGCGGAACATTCCTGAAATAACTGGAAGTGTGCATTTTCCTTCCATCTGGGTCCATGCTCACCCACGGAGAAGGGAGTCTCCCCGCCTGCTCACCAATCTGTTTGGTTTGGAGCGCAGCTCTGCCCTGCGGCCGTGCTCAGCCCCGAGAGTTCCATACTTCCTACCACTTCTGTGCAGCTGTTTCCAAGAAAGAGCTGGCCGCCAACGAGCTGGAATGGCCTCCTTTTCTGAGGATGGAGCTTTTACAAAGAGTGTGGGAGGAAATACTCACACAAGCTCTGCAGGAGAAGGAGCCTAATGGAGATGTCTGCAGCCCCCTAGCCTCCTCGTTGCTCTGGTCTGGGGTGGATTGCCCACTCAAATATCCTATTTCTATTCACTACATGTGTCTGGGGGAAGGGGGTGATTGACAGTTCTTGGAAGTGGAAATCTGGCTCATGACAGTTAGGTTCTGAGTGTCCTCTTGGCTAAGTATCCCCAGCCCTGCTGGGAACAAGTCAGGAGTCTGTATGGGGAGCTGCCTTTGGCGGGAACATCAGACGCTGTTCAAAACTTAGGCCCAGCCTGACCCAAACTGAATGTCCAGTCCCTTGACCGTGTTTTTGGTTCTAAAGTGAAAGGCCAGTTATATAGGAACATGTTTTTTATCCAGGGAGTATTTCTTATCTGAATAAAGCATCTTCTTTTCATTTCCCAAAACATGTGGACTTAATAGTCTGGCATCCAGGCTCTTTTGTGTCCAGGACCCTCTGGGTCTGGGAGACGACAGGTTTCCTCACGTACCTTCCAGCCAGAAAAGATGGTCCGTGTCCCTTGCATCTGTCTGCCCTTTAACTTCTCTGAGATGAAAGAAATTGTTTCTTAGGCGTCAGGTATCAGCCTAGAATTCCATAGTTTGCTGAAAAAGAAAGGGAAGATGGAAGGACGCAAGCCCAGAAGACTGAGCATAAAAGACGGCTTCCTCTGCATCTGGGGGAAAGCCAGTGGTTGAACGGAGGGAGGATGGAGTGAGGTCGAGAAGGACGTGCGGGAGAAGGATGGGCTGTGAGTGCCCTCCGACTGGTTACCGAGACCTAGAGGTGCTGAGCTGAGAGAGGAGAGGGAGAGAGGGAAGTGTAAGGTGGGGTGGGGGTCAGAGAGAGGGGGTTATAGGATGAGGGGGAACTCTAAGGACAGGAGGTAGGGAGCAAACCTACCTTCTCCTTTGCTAATAGAAGCTAAAGAACAGGCAAGAATTGATGCCTAGTAACAGCAAGGACCCAGTGGAATGTAAAGTGGATGTGGTCACGTGTGAGAGCTTATCTGGGAAGTTCAGAGCAGATGTGCCAGGCAGGGCTGAGCCAGGGCTGGGAACCCTCTCGCTGAGCACAGAGAAGGTGGGGTGTGGCTGCAGGTGAGTGGAATCCTGCGGCGCTGAGTTCAGCTTGGATGGACCCAGAGGAGAGCTGTGGGCCCATGGATGCGAACTGGTCCGTGGGAAGGGGGGCCCAGAGAAGGCAGAGAGGGGGCTCTTGGGGAAGGGGAGGGCTGGGAAGAAGGCCCTGGAAAGGTTCTGGTGGGCAGACCGGGCAGGGAACACATTTGAGACAGTGGAGGTGAAGCGCTGCAGGTAGAAAGCTGGTGTGGAAGGAGGAGGGAGGAGGTTGTGTTGTCATTGTGGATGTTGCAGGAACGGGGGCCAAACAAGGACGAAGTGAGAGCCAGGCAGAGGTCAGCCACGAAGGTGCTGGCCCATCCTGGAGCGGCTGCAGCGTGTAGAGCCGGGACCTGGAGTGCGGCGGAGGGGACTGCGTGGTCAGACAAGAGCCATGCCTGCGGGGAGGGCAGCGGCTCGCCAGCCTCTCTGCCAGCCTTGGGAAGGGGTCAGCAGGGCCAACGTCAGGGCCCCAAGAAACCCTTCTGAAAAAGCACCTTCGCCTGTGTTTCAGGATCGCGGGTGACACAGCCCTCAGCAAAAACATCCACGAGTCTGTCAGCGCCCAGATCCGGAAGAACTTCGCCAAGAGCAAGTGGAGAGTAAGTCTTGCGCCGACCACACCCCCAGCGAGTTTAACCACCCCTGGGACACTGGAGCACCTTTCCTGCGCAGGGTTACTGCCACCCGTGTTGCGTGAAAACCCCTAGAACCTCATCCAAATAATTTTGCTAGTTTTAACCAATTATGATAAAGACTTGCAGTATCATGGTGTGAGACGGATGAAGTTAGTGATTTAACGTTGCCCCTCTGTGAGTCGAAAATAGCAACGGTGCCAGTTCTGACCCATGTGCTGTGTCTTAACGTAACCCCTGTTTTCTCCTTTGTTGGAACTTTGACTGGTTGACTTGTAATACAGTGACATGAGGGGCAGACAAACAGGAAATCTGAGCTGAAGTCCTCTGAAGACGTGATGGGTGTAAACCACTGAGTTTTTGTGACCACCCGCTGGCTGCCCAAACCCTGTGCTCTAATCAGCACAGGGGGGAAAGTGCCGACAGTGAGCGACTGTCAGAGACGAAATTAATTAATTTCACCGACCTCCCTTATGTAGAGGAAATGCTATTGTATAGGGCAAAATCACCAGTGATAGGAAAATTAAAATTATTTTAAAATGTCATTATTTCAAGGTACTATATTATTACAATATGGCTTTTACTCTAAAAGTCCCTTCTCTTAGGGTATAGAGAATTGGTTTACACTTATTCTGTATATGTATTATATAAGAAGAAAACTCTTTTTTATCTCAAAATATATTTTGATTGGGAGAGGGGCAAATACATTAGTGTATTTTTGGAAGAAGGGGCAATATACATTTTCTTTCTCAAGTATCATGAGAACATTTTCAGGCGTTTGAGATGCTTAGGGTAACAGGAAAAATAATATGAGACGGTCTGCATCTCTTTCCGCAACTGGAATCGTTTTGTCTGCTTTTTTCCGTCCCTAAATTTCAGCAAGCGTTCAACGCCACAGCCGTCGTCAGACACATGAGGAAACTCCACCTGGGCAGCAGCCTGGACAGCTCCAACGCCAGCGTTTCGAGCAGCCTCAGTCTGGCCAGCCAGAAAGAGTGTGCGTATGTAGCAAGAACAGGGTTTTGCCACTGACGTCCACGCCGAGTCCGGGGCGGAGAGGAGGGCACTGTCGTTGGCTGAGTCCCTGCCGTACGTCAGGCAGTCTCAGCCCTCCACCACGTTTAGTACTCCCGACAACCCTGGGGCACGATTTGAGTTTTTAAATATTTTCTTTTTATCAGATTTATTGGGGTAACACTGGTTTATAGCATTCCATGAGCTTCGGGTGTACGTGTTGATAACTCGATGTCTTCCCACTTCACTGTGCGCCTGCCATCCGCAGCCTGGTCTCCTCGCCCCTCGTGTTTGACCCCCTTTACCCTCCTGGTCCTTCCCTCGTCTCCCCTTCCTCCCGGCAGTGCTGCTGTCTTTGTCCAGGAGTCAGTTTTTTCGTGTGACTTGTTTGTTTGTTGCCTTCTGTTTTATACCCCACGTGTGAGTGAAGTGATGAGGTCCGTGCCCTTTTCCATCCGATTTATTTCACTTAGCATGACAGTTCAAGGTCCGTCCACATTGTCACAAATGGCAGTATTTTGTCCTTTTTGTGACTGAGTAGTGTCCCGTTGTCCACATGGCCCACATCTCCTCTGTCCTCTCATCCATCGGAGGACACTCGGGTCGTCTCCACGTCCTGGCCACTGTGCACAGTGCAACAGACACGGGGGGCTGCAGACGGACGAGCGTGTTCAGTTTTTTCAGGCAGACGCCCAGAAGAGGTATTGCTGGGTCAGATGTCCTCTATTTTATCTTTTTGAGGAACCTCCACACTGTTGTTCATAGTGGCTACACCAATTTACGTTCCAAAAATTAATTATTGTATATCCACACAAACCTAGGCACAGTTATTTCCGCTCATAGCTGAAGAGTCTGCTCCAGGTCCCTGTCTGTCCAGACAAAAGCCCCAACCTGCCGATCCATCTCCCTGCCCTCTGACTTCCTTGTCATTGTGAGTCGCCTTTAAGGGTTGAGGAGGGGATGGCAGAGGCTCGTGACGGCCTGATCTCATGGACTTTACATAAAGAATTTTTTACGAGAATGATGATCATTGGAGCTGATTTATATAAAGTGCATTGGCTTTACCATCAAAGTAATAGTAATACTATTTCATGTCCCATGTCCTTCACCTTGGCATGGAATGTTACATCATTGAGCCCGCACTTACACTCTCCTTGTATCTCTGTCACCGACCCCCCCCCCATATCTTTACCTCAGTCTCCTCCCAGGCCATGCAATGCTCCCCTCTGCTTTGTAGCAGCTGTCTCGGTCTTCCCCGTCAGCCCTCACCACCCTAGCCATCGAGCACCCATCAGCTCGGCCTCATTCTGGGCATTATGCTTTTTCCTATTTCCCTCAGAAAAAGGTTTCCTTCATCACTAAGTAGCCCTTCCATCTCATTGAGGAGTGTCCAGTCCTGCCATTTTCCCAAGAATCTCCCGATCATTCCTGACCCAATTGCACACCACGGCACATTCACAGTTCAGCGTAGATCCTCTCCACCCTCCGCCAAAAGGGCACCTGCACTCGATCCTTTCTTGCCGGTTCATACGATGGCTGTGGCAGTGAAGCCATCACAAGCACTTGTTTTATGAGGCGTCCAAGCCTGCAGATTCATGGGCTGGGGGCACACTGCTGGAGCTTAGCGGTGGCGGGTTCAGCACATCCCGACCTTCGGCGCCAGCAAGCTTGCTCGGGAAGGGCCGAACTGCAGTCGGCAAGGAACGTTTTCAGGCCGGGGGCTGCTGTGTCCGCACAGGAATTGGCAAACAGCCCCATTTCAATGTGCTCTGGTCACAAATGCTTCTTAGCCAAGAGTACAGACCACATGCCAAGCAGGCGTCGTGAGGGGGTGTATCCCATTCTTTACTCACTCTTCAAATAACGACTTCACGAGGCTGTTGTAAAACATAAACGGTTCTCATATGGCAGTGGGTATTTAACACCTCATGGATGCCGAGTGCATAGTAGGTGCGCAGTAAAGGGAACTTATCATGTTATGGTGGCTAAACCATGTCATAGTCAAATGCAAAGCAGTTATAATGAAATAAAGGAGGGAAGAGTTGAGTCTAAGAAGAAAACATTCTGGTCGTACTGTAAATGTTTTCCCATGGGAAAGCAAAACTTAGAGTCCAGCATGGGGCAGGCTGGCCTCCGCACAAACCCTTGCGGTAGGAGTGGGGAGTATTTCCTTCTGAAGTTGTGCGTCCTTGTGTCCACTGTCCCTGCAGGTCTGGCGCCCTCCACACTCTGTAGTTTCATTTCCTCTTCGTCAGGGGTCTCAGGAGTGGGAGCGGAGCGGAGACCGAGGCCCACCACTGTGACGACAGTGAACTCTGGAAGCAAGTGACCGGCTCTGGAGGTGGGGCCCAGGGGCGGGGCCTCGGGCAGAGCCAGAGAAGGGAGCCCCCAGGGGCCACCAGTGCCACCAGCCACTCCAGAGTGACCCCACCTTGCATGGTGCACCTTCCTGCACAGGACTGGAAGACAGAAGTTTTTTATGGCCATATTTTATACTGCAATTCTGAAGTGTTCATTTCTCATAGACTGTACTGACTCAAGGGAGCTGATTTAATAGGATCTGGTGCTGTACATATGAATCTCGCAAAGCTCTAATGGAACGAACTTTCTTTGTCCTCTCCCTAGCTTCTGCCATTTCTGCTCCTCTCAGTATAGGTAACTGTTTATGTTGTATTTTTTTCAGTAATGACAAAAAGAGGTTTCAACTGGATTATTTAAGTATTGGTAAATACTGTGCATTAGGGTTTATTTTTTTCCTTTTAAGATATGTGTCCTTGCAATCTGTACTTCTTGGTTACATGACCTATATCTTTCGCTTGTTGGTGGTAGAGTTTTATGTTAACTGTTAAGAGATTTTGTTTCCTCCGGGTCAAATTTCAAGGTATTGGATATTTTTTGAATTTCTAACATGAGGATTGAGAATCTGTGTCCAAGGTAAAGAGAGTACTTTACATCTATCCCTTCTGTCTCTGTCCCGCCCTTGGAGGGGCAGTGCTCTAAGAAGACGCCTCAGTGTGTCTGCGGGCCTGTCTTCTCTCCGGGCGCTTTAGGAGGGAACCTGCCGGAACCCTTCCTGACAGCTCCTCCGACACCTCCCCCACCAACCGGAGAAATCGAGGGGCCTCTCACCATCAGCACTGAGAGATTAGGAAGCCTGCTCCCCCCCAGACTGAAGGCTGAAGACTTGCCGTGAAGGAGACGCCTGCCCAGCAGATGTGTGAGGACCTTTCTCACAAAAGGAAGGAGGTGCCATTCCATTTAAAGGGAACTTTCCACGCTGCTTATGTCTCATGAGGGGTAACCCACGAAAGCTCTGCTCTCAGCTATGCAGTTTTCAGAGTAATCTCTTTCTCTCTGTTTTTTAAAAATGCGTTTCTAATCTTTCACTTAAAATGACCTCCAAGTCACATAAGTCGTTTCTGCATATTTTTACTCTGTTCTTGTACGAGTATTATCTGGAAGAGGAGAGGGAACCGACCTTGGAGAAGAATCTATTTGTCTGGGTGGTGAAGAGAGTTGACTTGCCAAGCAAGCAGGACACGGGCTACAGTGATGGCCAGAGACTGTCTCAGCCAGGCTCAGCTGGCACGTAAAGCTGTCCCTCTGACCAGGGCTCTCAGAAAACCAAAGACCTGTGATGGGGGGTCACCAAAGGTCCCAGTCTGCCAGGGACTGAAGGATTTCCCAGGGTGTAGCACTCACAGTGCTAAAACTGGCAATGGCCTGGGCAAGCCAGGCCACATCACTCACCCATGTGGTGGATAGATGTGCAAGATGGAGCAAGCACAGTGTGAAATCCAGGGCAAACCACTTTTCGAGGGGAATGAAAGGATGCTGTCTCGTAGAGGCAGGCAGCTGTCTCCAGATGCCAACTTTGCAAAAGCCCCCTGTCGACAGCCACGCAGTGCCAGGAATGCATTCCGCACAGTCCCTGTAGGTCTGTGTGCCCCTGTAGGTCCACTGTTGTCCTCACGCCCTGCTCCTGCAGTTGGCCAGACTCGGCAGGTCCTGTTGGTCAAGCCATCTTCGTCACTAGCACACCTTTGCCTGTGTCCAGGCCACACGTTTAGGGACAGCCTCCCCAACGTGCGCACACAGTGTCGGCAGGTTCAGTGCTCCATTCCGCCTCCTGTGGGATGGCAGTGCAGGTCTGCATTGGAGCTGCTGGGAAGACAGGCAGCTGGTCTCTCCTGTTCCCACGCACGTCACAGGCACTCAGCCCCTGGGCAGGAATCCCACTTGGCGTCTGCCACACATGCAGCCAGAGTAAAATCAGGCCATCGCTCTTTGAAATCTGTAAAAAGCCTGGAAAACTCTAAAATGACGACAGACCCAGCTGAGAAACAAGCATCAGCTGAGTTGGACATGCATGAAACCCACCCCTCAGCCTTCATGCAATAAAAGCATGAATCTTGTAAATGTAAAGAGAATCTGAGGAAAGGTAGGCATCTCTCCAGGAGGGTTAGCAGGATGTTGCTCATTAATGAGTGTAATGGGACATTTAAGTTTCTACAGTATAAGAAAACAGGTCATTAGATGTCCTTGGGGGTGAAAATTTGCCTGAATTTGGTACCTATAATGTGAGCCAAGTAGTATTTGGTTCTTGGTACTATGTGTGATACGCAGGCAGTTGCATTGGGAAGGCAACATTTGAAGCCAAATTCTGTTACTGGTGATTACATTGTTGCCTGGACCTGTTATGTGGCGTGCATGTTATATTTACTTAGTTTGAACGTCCTTCTTACCTGGAAAGTGCAGAACAGCTGAAGGGTGGGCGCTGTGGCCAGTGCCTTCCATGTGATTGGGGTCAGCTCCTGGCCCTGCATGGCCTGTAACACGTCAGGACTTGGTCACACAGTGCTGTGCCTGGGGATGTGGACAGGTTTCATCCCAAAGGTTGAACTTGACATCAGGCAAGTCCATAGCATCTCCATGCTACCAGACTTAGATTATTTCCTATTGTTTTATGAACAGGAGAAAATAATTACTGTATGGAAGAACTTTTGACCTTCTGAGAGAACATGAGTGGTATAAGGCTAGAGGTTCTGTTTCAAGTGTATTTGGTATTACTTATGTCTCATAACCACAGGGGAAGAGAGCCAGAATGTGCCTTTTGTTAAGACCTGCAGGGTGGTTGGCAGAGTCCCAGGACCCTCGCTGAAGTCTAATTCCACCGACAGGAGCTGAGCATCTCAGACGTGCACCCAGCTTATACCTGCCCTCGAGCCAGTGTGTGGCTGAGGCTAAGGGTGGACCACTGGCCCCCACCACAGGCTTCCTTTCCACCCAAGCCCCCCATTTGGTCTCTTTTACCTTCTGAGAGCAAGTGGATTTTTTCCTCACTTGAATATTACATTTGAAACAGTGTCCTTGAATGGCCTCCTTAGCTGCCTGTCTGTGCCCTCCCAGCTCCCCTGACCTCCATCTCACCTTGGAAGCCGTAAGTAAAGCTGGCACTTGTTTGAAACAGCGAGCATGTGCCCACGTGTAGGCCCCAGACTGACCAGCAGTGCACCGCTAACCATGACCCCAGAGTCTGGACTGCTCGCTGCTGTCCCTGAGCGAGCACACTGGGGTCTGGGGTGTCGGGCTGGGGTCAGGTAGCAGCAGCTGGAGCTGAGAGGGGCAGTGTCTGCCCACATGAAGTGCCCATGACCGTGGCACCCTTGAGAATAGATGCTGAGAGGGATCGACAGCCACACCAGGCTGCTCCCTGCAGTTTTACCACCTCCTACTGCCCCTGGCTCCTCAGGAGAACAGAGCATATGTCCCCTTCACATTCCCTTTTCAAAGGAAATTGCAGAAAGCAGGTCCCCCCAAACCATACATGGCTCTGCGTTCTTGACTGTGGCAGTGATTCCAGTCACTTCTAAAATTCCACCACAAGAACGGAGCAGCTCCCCCGGCACAGGAGCCTGACCTGCCAGAGGGTCCCACTCTCCAGCTAGCTCTTACCATAGTGTCCTGGGAACTTGGCAATCGGCTTGGAGCAAAAGAAGACACCCTTGGCTAGACAGGCCAGGCGCTGGCAACGAGGAAGCACAAGCCATCTGATGAAAGGGATTAGGCACATGACCCTAAGACTCAGTGGACCTGCTCAGCACTAATCTCATCCTGCTCATTGCCTGCCTTGGTGTCCAGCATGTCCTGGATGGATTGTGGACAGGAGAGGGGGACTCAACTCTAGAACGAAAGCCAAGGATACCAGAGACAAAGGGAGCCCAAGGGACCCCTCCTGAAAGTGGGCTGACCCCCTCCCTCAAGAAGTAACAGCTTAATCTGCCTCACCCACTGGGGTTTGACAGTTCAGGAGCAGTTTCGAGCAGAAAGACAAGACTGTATCCTAGGGGAGATAACTTGGTGTTGTTAAGGCTTTGGCCTCCGTGGCCCTGTGACCCATCCAGAGCCTTGGCTGCTGTCACTGTCACACTGGAGAGGCCACACTCAACCATTGTCACTCCAGGGCTGGGCCATGGCCTCTGTGCTCCTGCAAGCAACACCCCCTACTTTGTGTGATCTTCACAGCGCACTTCAGGGTTTCCTCTGGACTTGAGAAAGGGAAGCAAGGGCTGGCAAAGGGCAGCTCCTCCCGCTTCCACGGACAGAAATCAGATGCACTCTCCCAGGGTCGCACATTCACTTCTGGCCAACGAAATGAAGGTCGTTTCGACTCAACCAGTGCACGAAGCCTTTGCATGTTCTCCCGAAACAATGCCACTTCCTCGTTCTGTCTACTCACACTCGGCAGTTTGCCTTTTCCTTAACACATTCCAGACCAAAACACTGTTTAGTTTGTCTCCAAAATAAATGTGTAACTGTACGAATCCACCATTCTTTTGGGGGGAGACACCTGGTTCCAATTGGGGACTTCAAGTGTACCCGGTGTTTGCAAAACAAAGTATTCCTCCAGTCCTTTGGCTTCAGAATTGAAAATGTTCAGATAGAAAAGGTGAATCGGGCAGACAAATCCTAAAAGGAGAGAGACATTTCCTGAAGACTCAAGAAAACTGGTCTGTAGCTGAGCCAGCTACTGTGGACAGCAGAGGAGGAGGAGAAAGAGGAAGATAGAGGCCTACGCCCTCTTCAGCCCAAACCTCCATTGTGGTCCCCGTGCCCCACGACCCGCCACCCAGGCGTGGGCACAGCAGCCTGGCCCCACTGCGAGGATGGCCCTGCATGCTGGCCATGGCCTGGCCCACAGCGGGCGGGCTGAGCAGCACCCCGGTCCCCCCGCACCTGCTGCGGGAGCAGCCCCACTTTCGGCACTGGGGCCCCACATCTACAAACCCAAAGGCTGCGCATTTGGCAGCCAAAACCACAGCATGTGGCTGCCGGGTCTGGTTTTGTGGACAAAGCAAAGTACGGAATGGCTTCTCTGTATCTTTCTACACCAAAGGGACAAACTGTTGCATTCACCCTTTGTACTAAAGCGCTTCTGCATTCACCATACTCCTTTTTAACCTTTTGGTCTCCAGGGAACTTCTATGATGATTATGTCTTCTGATCATTTACTGAATTATTTTACTCAGAGGTGATTTTATTTTCTTATTGACAGGAAAAAAGAGGAGTGTTTGAGGCATTAGTTGTAGCGGTAAAGTGTCACCAGGGACTCAAAAGCCCCAAACACTAGATAAATTACTCCTCAGAGGAAAACATTGATCTGGACAGGCTGAGGTTCCTAGGACCTTGGAGAAGGCCCATTGCGCTTTGGGGAGCAGGGTGCTGGGGCAGCACTGGCAGCAGGGCTGGGAGGGGAGGGGAGGGGAGGGGAGGGGAGGGCAGGGGAGGGAGAGGGAGCTGTTTGTGCTCTTCTCCCCAGTGCACTTGGCCTTCAGAGTGGTATGAGATGCTGTCCAAATGGCAACAGAAAAGCTTGGTTTTCAAAGAGAGCATTTATCTTAGTCCCACACTCATGTCGGAAGACATAAAAGATACATTCCATCCAGAATCAAATTTGGGGCAATTTCTCAATTGGCTTTAGTCACTACACACAATGGCACTGCCCTTCTTGCAGCTGTCCCAGCACTAAGCATGTTTCCCAACAGCTTCTGATGTCAAACCCAGGAATGTCCCTGTGTCTGTTATTACCAGGCTTGTGATTGGTTCCACTTCTCCATGAAAACATGCTCGTCCAAAAGAAGGGAAACTGCATTTAGTCCGTGCATGTAACAAACTCTGCAAGAAGTTTAGCCCTCATAGGTTTGCGGCTCTGCAAAAAATGTGAATGGGCTACGTAGCAGATGATTCTCTGCCTTGACAATCATGTACACATACCAAGGTTTCTATCATAATGGCAGTGAGACCGATGACTCCTTGTTTTCCTCCAATAAAGACAATTAATCACCTTTAGATGCACGTGGTTTGTTTCTTCCCTCACCTTTAGATGTATGTGGAGCAGGAGGCGAGTGTTCCAGCAGCTCTGTCTTTCTTCTTCCTGAATTTTTACTTGAAGGGTGGGGTTTGAATTGAGCCCCCAGAAACATATAAGGTCCCCTAAATATTTCATGTCACTGGTCCAGTGAGCAAGAAGCACCGAGGGGGAAGACAGTGGGCACTGCTCAGCTTCGGGGTACGTGGAGGGTGCACGGGTTGAACACCCTGCTAGATGGAAAAGCCCCCCTTTCCCTTGCTGCTTCAGAAGGCGCTGGAGATGAGCCCAGAGAAACTCAAACCACACTAACTGGATAGTGACCATTCATTTGGAGGAAAAGCCAAGGCTAACCAACGCCCAGGAAGCCCTCTCTGAGGATGGTGGACAGGGCTCACACACACGTCTGTGTTTTCAACACAGCCTTGAGTGCTTGATGTCCAAAGAAAGGTTCTTTTCAGAGCAGAAGGCTGGCTGCTATCTTTTTCTTTGGGGGGCAGGGGTTTGTGGGGGACTTAGAGTTAGTTCATAGGTCATTATATATTTGGGGGAGATTGGGTCTGACGGTCAATTCCATCAATCAAAATAGTAAGTGACCATGTAGGGGAAAAATGAATTGCCGTGTGTTATAGAAATGGGGAGTGAACTCCGTCCCACACAGCTGGCCTCAAGTGACCACAGCATGGGCCCCAAAGAAAGCAGGCACCCCTCATTTTATTGCACTTCACAGATGCTACATTGTTTCTAAGACCCTCCACCTGCAAAAAGATTATGACTTGCTGACGGTTAGCCTTTTTTAGCAATAAAATATTAAGTTAAAACATGTACATTGTTTTTTAGGTATAATACCATTGCATGTGTAATAGGGTACAGTAGAACGTAAACGTAACTTTCATATGCACTGGAAACTAGACACTCATGTGACTCACTTTACCGTGATACATGCTTTGTTGCAGGGGCTGGAACTGAACCCGTGATACCACCAAGGCCTGCCTGTACCGTATACACCACCTGATGTCTAGTCCTTTAGTTGATTATGCTTTCTCTTGGCTGAGACCCTAATTATGAGGCATGCCAACACCAAGAGGCCATTCAGCGTGTTCATAGGTGACATTACTAATGTGGATTTTGTGGGAAGAAAAAGGTCTTTGGTAACTTAGGATTAATTAAAGAGAGGGCTCACCAACCGTGACTGCAAATTTGGCCACAGCAAATGCACATTTGCATTGTATCGTATAAAACTGACTCTGACAGAAAGTGGGTGTTTATTCAGTCCTCGGAGTTGAAATGTGTGAGGTCAGACTTACTTTTTGCCAGGCTCCGCCCACACTGACCAGGCCAGCACCCCTGTCCCTCCAACAGTCACTCAGCCTCCCTGTTGCTCAAGCCTCTCTGGGGCACTAAGATTCACCCCACATTTTCTATATCTCCAGGTAAAAATTGGTCCTACACATTCTTGTGCACATTTGCCACCAGCCACAATGCATTTAGAGGCTGACAGTGCGAGAAGGAAAGGAAAGCCTGTGTGCGTAGTTACAGCATTGTCCCTCCAGGAGAGAGCCGGGCCTGATCACAGCAGGCAGGAGCTCGGTGGCTGAAACGGGTGCCTACCATGTGCACTCGAACCCTCCTGGCCCTCTGCGCCCCCAACAAGGACGACGACAATTCTGTTTCACAGAGAAAGGTTCTGAGATCGGAATATCTTTGAGTCGCGTGCAGGCCAGGCCATACAGCTGGACTCGTTCTGTTCTCTGGGGCACGTGTGGACTTGGCGGCCCCAGCGCTCTTCTGTTTGAGAACAACCAGGAAAAGAGCTATCCTGAGATACATTTTTAAAATGTATTGGGTTTCAAAACCTGTGATCAGCACCTAGAAAGTATCATCTCCAAAAGAGCACCCCTATTACATTGTCTCTTTATGAGAGAGAGAGAGGCTACATGTGTCTGTGTGTGCACGCACACGAATGTGCCACACCAGGGCTTCCAGCCAAGCCCACCCCCCCAGCCCCTCCAGGCCACGCCCTCTGGGCGGAGCCATGGCCCCAGAGCAGGGGAAAGGATGTTTATGCAAAGCTGCCATGCAGGGACCCACTGGCTTGTGTGTGCCCAGTGGACCTGGCAGCTTTAGACTGTGACTTGTGAGACAACTGGAACTTTTATCGGGTTTTCAAGGCTGCAGAAGGCTGCTAAGTGAGAGGTCAGGATCAAGGCCCAGGCTCCACGGGGAGTTCCTTGGGCCTGTTTTGTTCAAGGATGTGAGAGGAGGAGGGGAATGTTAGCCTGTAAGAGGCTACCTCTAAGGGTTGATGCATATAAAAGCACTTTACAGACCACACTTGGTAGAAAAGTGTGCTGGCTTTCTGGTCACACACAAGAAGCCCAAAGAGAATTTGCCTTTGTTTGGGGTCAATTGGCAGCAATGAAATTACAGCTCAGGGCCCACAGAACCTATAAACCCTTCCTGGTCTGTTCCCTTGCCAGTTCCCGTCAACACCTTCCAGGTGGACCCTGTCACTATCTTTCTTTCTTTCATTTATTTATTCATTCAACAATTTTTGAGCACCTACCATATCGACAATTTTTATCCATGCTGAGAAAACCAAGGTAGATCTGACCTGCACCCTCCCCTGAAAGGCTGTGTGAAAGAGTCAGCCCTGTAGGTGAGCCTGGGCGGAAGAGTAGAATCTGCACAGAAGGGGTTCGTAAAAGCAGCGTGAGAGAGCGCGGAGGTCAGACACATGTATGTGGATGGAGTCAGACGTATTTCCTTGGGCAGGAGAGTAGGGTGCAGGCAAACCCCAGGGGGAGAGAGAGAGGCAACCTGGAGGAGCTTGTTATTATTAACGATGAGTAATAATACTAATGCCGTGTATGGACCACAACCTGTGTCCTACATACTGTGCTGAGTGCATTTCGTTCAGTATCTCATTTAACCGTTAGCCCAACAAGGCAGCTGCCCTTATTGTCCAAATGGGTCCAGAAAGGTTCAGTGGTTTACTTGAGGTCAGCAGACTTCCAAACTCAAGCTGGACTGACACCAAAAGCCATTCTGCCGTATCACCTCACATGATTTGGTGTAGGTCACTGAATTCTAAACTATGAAATCTAGACTTTGTTTATTTAGTTGGTAGCCGGGGGCCACTGACAATTATTTTGATGAGTGACACAATACAATCAAACCAGTTAACGTTTGGGAACAGCCGCCTTACTAGGGTTCATTCACATCTCTAGGAGCAAGTCCTCTTCTTTGAGATCTCAGGCCAGATGACTCAGTCCAACAACGAGGAACCATGGATGCGTGGGCCTTTCTGCGGAACCAGCCGTGTTTTCTGCTCCTTTCTTCTAGTTCTCGGGAGAAATGTCACAGAAGCTGGATTTGATCTTGACTCAGAGATGCAGAAAATAATTACGTCATTTCTGGGGTTTTGTTTGTTTATTTTGCAGCTAGTCTATTCTCCTATTCTGATTAATAGCGTCTCTGGCAAGTTCTGTTCATGCACATGGAGTTTCATCCCTGACATGCAGGCTTCCTGTCATTTGCTAGTCTCCTCCAAACTGGCTTCAAAGCTGATTCATTTTCAAGAAAGTGCCTCAGATCTCGTTTTCATCCAGCCTCCCCTGAGAGGAACTGTATTCAGCATGAGCTCATCTCCCTAACATGTTTCTATCAGGAAGCTCGGTCTCTTTCCCAAGACACAGTCAGCCAGGAAAATGCAGTTCTTGGTCAACTCATTAACCCTTTTCTTCTG
The DNA here is from genome assembly GCA_004027735.1 of Carollia perspicillata. Lineage (NCBI taxonomy): Eukaryota > Metazoa > Chordata > Mammalia > Chiroptera > Phyllostomidae > Carollia > Carollia perspicillata. The sequence continues at coordinate 8,325 of PVKM010003653.1, read as the reverse complement.
CCCACATCTTTGCCCATCTCTTCCCCTCCCTATCACATTTGTTTAGCTTGAAATTACATGTTCTCGAGCATGTCAACATGTCCTTCCATAGGTCTTGCTAGGACAGGCTGTTTATATGAACTCAAGGAGAGAGGCTCACGGGGATGCCCAGTCAGGAGCCCAGCCTGGCCGTCCTCACAGCGAAGAACTCGAGGACCAGCCCTGACAGTGAGGGCCAGCGTTCCCCAGCACAGACATGGAGGCAGCTGGCTTTCGCACTCACCTAGCCCGCGGTGCTGGCCTCACAGCCCTACTGGGGGAGAAGAGAAAGCTTACTCACTCAGGAGTAAGTCCTTAAAATTAATTTTCTTGTATCTGGACAGTAATCCCTACAGCAGGAGTGTCAAACTCATTTTCGCTGGGGGCCACATCAACCTCATGATTGCCTTCAAAGGGCTGAATGTAATTTTAGGACTGTGTACATGTAACTACTCCTTAACAGTTAAGGGAGAGCTCGCCACTGCCGCGGGGTAGAAACAAGGTGCAGGGCTGGATAAAACAAGGTGGAGGGCCGGATTCGGCCCACAGGCCCTGTGTTTGCCACCTGTGCCCTACAGTGAATGGGTGTCTCGGGAGCCAGCCAGGGAAGGACTTCACATGGCCCCTGGTTTAGTTTCCCAGACTGCCCTGCAGCATAGACCCCCTCCTCGCTGCACTTCTGGCAGAAGACCCCCAGGCTGCCACCGTTCAAATGGCTGTAGCCCAGGGCTTCCTGCCTCCTTCCAGTCATCTTGCTAAATGCAGATGCTGATGCGGCAGGTGGTGCCAATGCCGTGGACCACCCTTGGGTAGCGAGGGTCTTGAAGACATGCCTCGCTGGTTCTCCTTCCCGCCTGCACATTCATATCACCTTAGGAACGGTTCAGAAATGCTACGGCCCAGGCCAGTGAATCCAGGGTCTCTGGTGGAAAGATGCCCTCAGCGATTCTCAAGTGCAGAACCACAGCAGCCTAGCCTTCACACCTGCTCGAGCTGAGCAACTCCATGGCTGCTAACAGGACAAATCTCCCCAGTAACTGTGATCACCCGCTGCCTTCTTCTAAGAGTCTGTGGTGCCTCTTCTGGTCTGACTGATCTTCTATCCTTTGAAATCCCTTAAACCCTCCCACTGTGTTTTCGGGAGCTCGTTGACTCTCACCAGCAATCCCCCACGGTCCACGTGTGGGTGGAGAGGAAGAGAGCCGTTTCCCACAGCAGGGAGGCCCCACAGCCCTGGCCGCCGAAGGACTCAGTGTAGAGCAGGCAGCCCTGCCCAGCTAGTGTCTACCTGCCTGGGTTAGAGCCGCGGGGGCAGGCATATCAGCAGAGATCGATTTACTCAAGTTCTACCCACAGCGTCGGATGCCTGCCACTGTTTTACACTCTTTAATATTAAGTCCTTCTATCCTTTTAATACTCCTATTACATAGCTACTATTATACCTCAATTTTATGGATAAAGAAAATGAGACACTGAGATGCTAAGTGACTTCTTCCAGCCATTCCACTGTAAGTGGTGGTTATGGGTCGAATGATGTCCCATCCCCAAATTCTTATGTTGAAACACCTCGAAATGTGGCTTCTTTGGAAATAGTCTTTTCAGGGCAGGCCCTAATCCGATATGACTGGGGTGCTTTTTTAAGAAAGCAAGCAAGAAAGAAAGGAAGAGAGAAAGATTGATTTGAACACAGACACACAGCCACGAGATGATGCAGACAGACACCTGCACGGCAAGGGCACCAGAGATCACTAGAAAATCTCCAGAAGCTCTGGGAGAGGTGTGGCACACGTGCTCGACCTTCAGCCCGCAGGAGGGCCCAAGCCCGCCAACACCTTAATCTCACACTTCTCGCCTCCAGAACTGGGCTACAGTGAGTTTCTGTTGTTGAAGCTCCAAGGGCTTCCACAACAGCTCCATTACAGCACCCAAGGAGACTGAGACAGTGACAGGGGCGGGCTTCCAACCCAGGCGGTCTGGGGCCAGAGCCTAGCCCCCGCTGCTCCACTGTCGTGGGTGGTGGGCGCTGTGTCCTGCCCAGACGCACCCAGTCTTCATCTCTCCCTTCACTCCATTCCCCTCCCCTCATTTATTCTCTCCGAGTCTACTGATTCCACTTTTTCTAGTCTCTTTCCATTATATTAGTTATCTGTTGGCTATGTAACAAAATACTTAAAACGAAGATTTCAAAAAACAAACCTTGACCATCTCACAGTTTCTGTGCATCAGGAATCCGGGTGTGGCCTCACTGGGTGCCTCTGGCTCCAAGTTGCCCATGAGGTTGCACCCTACTGTTGTCTGCTGGGGCGGGGGCATCTCAGGACTAGGCTGAGACTAAAGGGTCTGCTGTCAACTGACTCAGGTGGTCATTGGCAGGCTGACCTGCTTGTGGACGGTTGGATAGAGCTTCATTCCTAGCCGTATATGTGGGGCCCCTTCTTATGGCAGCTCACAGTGAGAGAGAGAAGTCAGGATGGGAGGTACAGTTTTTTCATAACCTCATCTTGCAAGTGATACTGCACGGCCTCTGCCATATTCTGTTTGTTAGAACTGAGGACTGTCCAAGGGTGTGAATACCAGGAAGCAGGCATCAATGAGGGCCCTCCAGGAGGCTGCCACCACACCACCCTCTCTGCCAGCGTGCTCATAACCACTGAGCCACCCCTGCTGATCAGGGGTGGACCCTGGGCTGTGATTCGTGGTCCAAGTACAGGTGGTGAGGGAGAGGCGGTGTGGGCACCAACCCGCTGATGCTGGATCAAACTGAGATGTTCTCAAAACTTCATACACTCAGTTAACCTCTTTAGAATCTTTTACTTGCTGTAAGAATACAGCACAAAATACCAAAGCATGAGTAAACTGCCCTGAGGAAGCCTTAAGCTTCCAGACACAGCACTTCTGTGTCCTGAGAAGGAGGTTTTAACTCCTCAGAGAGAAAACAAGCTTTGGCCAAATGCCTTGAATCTACAGGCGCACTCTGTTTACCAACGGTGTTAATGTGTTTATTTTTAAATCACGGGGGTTCGAACACTGCAGGTAGAGACGGGAAATGAAATCAGGCCCTGCAGTGTCTGATTGGTCCTATGACTAAGATTAAACATGTACACACAGACTGCCTTAAAAAGCTTTGTTCCTGCACGAGTCATAATAGATCTGCTCTACCTGAAGAGGAACAGGAATAAGCTCACAGGCAACACCTACCACAGGATTGAAAGGTGTGGCCCACACTTGCCAACATGCATCTGCAGAGGGGTTTACTGTCTGCAGCATGTTACCGTGAATTGTCCGTTAGTCCTCCCAGCGGCTCATAAGGTAAGTGGAAACGACACACATCATTTATGCCTCATGAACGAGGAAACTGAGTCCCAGAGAAGATAAGTGACTTGTGTTTGAGGGCCAGTCAGACATGGGCAGGCCTGCACTGCAGACCCCTCTCCCCTGAGCCCAGTGCAGTCCCTCCCTCCCACAGCTGAGCACATCAGGGAGGGGCAGCTGTCACCCAGCTACGTGGACGATAATAAGTAGACTCAGTTCAGAGTTTGGAAGAAAAATACAAGTTTGCGCTGAGGCCTCGTGGGCCAGCAGTGAGTCTAACACAGCCCGCAAGCTGGTGGGAGCAGACAGGGGGCCAGCTGGGATGTCTCTCGGGTCCTTGCAGGCCTACTCTGTTGGTTGGACCTTCAGCTCTCAGCTCTGTCGTCACGCGCAAGCTCAGTGTGATCAGGGCTGAAACCTTCATCCTCTTCCGCCTTCTCAGGTGAGGTCTTTTCATTTGACAAAAATGTTCTGAGTGCCTCCTATGTACCAGGTGTTATTCTAGGCACCAAATACATGGCTGTGAGTGACACACATCTCTGCCCTCGCTGAGGTTCTAGCTGTCCCTTCCAAGCATTTCCAGTGCCCTCAGCCCTTCTGTGTGTGCTGGAGCTGCAGGCACGATCGGGAGAACTGGAGCTGGGAGCCCATCATCCAGAGTTGAAGAAGCAGCAAGCTTCCTGCTCTCCAGAGCAAGGCTGTGCTAAGCAGCCTCTCCCAGATCGGGGGAATGCATGATCCCCTGGTGATGGACCCCCAACAGATGCACCGAGCTAGCGTGCACCTGAACATTTCTGTTAAAACACTGTCTGGGACCACTGAGCACCAGACATTATCTGTCCTTGTCTCATCGTAAGCCAATAATTCCCCGTGTCCCTCTCTCACATCAGCCCTGAAGGGACATCAGAGAGTTCAGGAGCCCACGTGGAGTCCAAAGACTTGGCTGTGGTCTCGGATGTGCCACAATGAGCTGTTTCATCCCGAGTGAGTCAGTTTGCCCTTTGGCCTTCAGTGTCCTCATTGATACAATGACAGGTTTGACAAGAAGATCCCTGAGGGACTCTCTAGCACTCATCCAGAACTGAATCCCATCTCACCACTGCTGGGTTCCAGGGCCTCTCTTAGGGTTTTGCTCTTTGCCTGGAGAAGGGTGCTGCCGCATCTAGTGTACCCTGTGTGCCTCCTGAGAAACAAGGAGAAGAGGCTCAGCTGAACCTGAGATTCTCGGGCTTTTCCAGACATGAATCCCAGACAAGAGGCAAGGAAGAGCATGAGGTAGAGTTGGGAAGCGGCTCTGAAACCCACATTTCCTGTTGTTTCTTTCCAAGTCTGGTGTTAAATTAACAAGCTCAAATGTGAATGTTAACAAGGATGACTCAGGCCAAGAGAATGTGGTAGCATGTTGCTGGCTTTAAACAATGGCAATAAAAGAACTTTTCTGATCCATTTGTTGACAAAAGACAGCAAGAGGTCATTAATCTAGTTCAATAATCTCTAAACAGTTTTCATTATGCACCCCTATAATAAAATGTTGTTGAACACATGAGCACCCTTCATGTATGCATATTTAAATGTTTGGAAATTACAGGCATGTCATGCTATACTTACCTATGAACATATAAAACATACACAAAGGAAGAAAATTTAAAGGACAAGATCAAAACAAAGCTCTCATCTTTGTAACATGAATGTGATTTAGTACGTTATTTTTGTAGTATAGTAGTTTGAATCTCTGGTCCAAGTCTAGTTTATCTAAATTCTTGGTTTCAAGCACTATTGTAACTGAAAAAGTTGCAATGCAAAAAATATGTAGGTCTAAATGGAAACACTCTATTGTGGGGGCTGGTAATTGGACCTGACCAAATGCATTTTGGGAATTTCCTGCAAGACTGAAGGCAGGGACATTACAGGCTGTTTTCTTCTGCCCTTCCAGCCGAGGATCCTTGTACCCCTGTCACCATGTTTCACAGACAGGCCACTACAATCTAGGGACAAACAGGTCCCCAGCGACCCTATTTCTCTGTAAAGCAATAGGTCAATGTTTATTTTAACTCTTAATAAACACCTCTTTTGAAAGCTCACAACTGAATGGAAATATGTCAAATATCTTTTTGGGGTAAGAAACTCAAGAGAGAGCTTGGAGCTCACACCACTAAAGCAGCGGACCTCAAACCCTTGAAGAATGTGGCCCCTTTTCATGGAAACCAGCATGCCATCAAGGAGAACTGATTAAGAAATGACGCAGCACAAAAAGCTTTTAAAAATTAATTTGTAAAGAAAATGTGATCTATATATTCAATGAAATATTATTCTGTTTGGAAAAAAGGAAGGAAATCCTGCCATTGGTGACCACGTGGATAAACCAGGAGAACACTATGCTAAGCAAAAGAAGCCAGTCAAATATTACATGGTTCCACTGACGTGAGGTATCGCAGATCAAAACTCACAGATGCAGGCAATATGACGGTGGTTCCCAGGGGCTTGGGGGCGGGGGGGAAGCTGAGAGTTGTTATTCAATGAATATAAAGTTTCGGTTATGCTCGATGAATAATTCCTAGAGATCTGCTGTAGAACACAGTGCCTATACAGTATTAACAATACAATCTTATGCACTTTAAAATGTGTTAAGAGGGTAGATTTCATGTTAAGTGTTCTTACTAAAAAAAGACAAAACAAAACAAACCCCAGAGGGTCACAGGGAAATTTGAGAGGTGTCGATATGCCCCTCACTTGATTGTGGTGATGGTAGCACCTGTGTTTGCGAATGTCCAGACTGATCGGACTGTACGCGTTAAAAATGTGCGTTTCTGTTCCTGCATGACCCAGGGACACAAACAATGACGTGGGGATTGACATAGGGAGGGGAGAGGGAGGGGAGAGGGCGGGGAAAGGGAGAAAAAGCAGAAACAACTGTGAATAAACAATAAAAAATTTATTTTAAAAAAATGTGTGGTTCTTTATATATCAATTACACCTCAATAAAGCTGTAAAAATGATTTGTATTACTCGAAGAGGCATCTATGGCTGTTGAGCACTATAGTAAATACACGTAGAAGACATGCTTCATTGATCTACAGGCAAGACTTGGGACTCTCAGGAATTAAGAAACTCTTGCGACCGGTCTGCAGCCCTTGACCATAAGCTGGAAGACAAGGGGAGAGTAGTTGGGAATAAATATCCAGACTTCCAGTGATTGTCTAGAAAACCCAAACCTATTACATCGTGACTAACTTACACTAACCAAAGGGCTTATGGTACAACAGGCATTGTAAGGCCTTTTCCAGTTCCATGTGTGCTGATTGACATTTGTGACCTTACGGAGCAAAAAGTAAAACTAAGAGTGAAAATGGAGAGGAGTACAGATAGAATGCTTGTACAGAATGGGAACCATTTGAGGCATAATTGAGATGCATGGACGTCAGCTGGCGCGGTGCTTCTCAGACTCAAACAGTCATATGAAACACCTGGGCATTGTTAAACCGCAGGTTACGATTCAATAAATCTGGGATGGGATGAGATTCTGCGGGTCTAACGAGCGCCCAAGAAACGCAGGTGCTGCTGGTGCAAGACCATAGGCTGAATAATACGGCCCTAGCATTTACGTCTTCAACAGGGGAGTCCAGTCGTTCTTGAGCTTATTTCAATTTGCCGGCAGGAACCAGTAGGAGTGGAATCCGGTCAAGGCCGGCATTGGTAAACTCCATACAGAGCACAGAAGCTACAGGCAGTAACTATTAGCAGCTTGGCTGCCCAGACAACTAACAACTCCTCACTATTACTTCCAAACAAATTGGATGGTACCTTTGGGTTAAACTTCTTTTCATTGAACTCCCATCCCCTCCGAGGGGTGGACAGAGCAGGCAAGCTCAGGAGTGGTGCTGGTGGGTACCACAGCGCCCCCTGCTTTCTGGGGGGACTTCCGACGCGGGCCAAGACGCTTTTTCCGGAAGAGGCAGCAGCTGAGTGGTGAAGACGAGGACTCAAGGTAGACGACGTAGCATCGAGCCTCTCTGCTAGACTCTTAGCCCACATCTTTCCGCTGGAGCTCTTGGCGTCCAGTGGACCCGGAGCTTTGGCTCCGGGACCCGAACCACCAGTGTTAAAGCTCTAACAGGTCTAAGCGGCTCTGGAGCGCTGGTCGGGACGGCTCCACCCCCCGCCCCCAGAAGGTAAGACCCTGCGGCCACAGGGACAGCCTTTTCTGTCTCTCGGGACCACCATAGCTCTGCCCCTATGCCGCCTTTTCTGAGCGAGGCTCCCCTCTGTGATTCCAAGGTGACGCCTGGCCCACACGTTGTGACCCGTGGCGACTTCCGTGGTCCTCAAAAAGACAGGAGAGAAAAGCTGTTAGACTTGGTCACAGCTGAACCAGGCTTCCTATCCCCCAACCTCAAAGCAAAGGTGTGCAATCCTGTTCTTCCAAGAGGAAATGAAATGATTTTTGGAAAGTTTCCTAAAGTGGTTGTGAATTCGTTTGTGACGCTCTTAAAAACATCCACCCACAGCGTCCCACTTTGAGCAGATTTGCTGGTGAATCACGCCAGGAGGCTACTGTGTTGAATTCCCCGCTTAGGAAGGGCCGCAGCAGCCTCTCCCTTCCCCTCACCCACCCTTGGCATTTTTGTTACACGTGGAAATAGTAGAGAGTGGGTAGGGATGGCAAGAGGGCAAGCGCCCTGACGATTTGCCCCTTCTATCCCCGTACACGGGTCAGCACTAAATGGCTATTTGTTGGATGAATTAATGAATCGCCAAATTACTGGGTCAGTAATGGACCGGCTGCGGTGGCTCTTGGCTAGTGGGCCCCTCCGCCTGGATAAGTAGTACATGTGGTCGCTTTGTGTGGCTCACCGCGGGCGCGTCTCCCCAGCAGCACGTTTGGGCTCAGCTGGCTCAGCTGGCTCAGCTGTAGGGCTTCAGGCTCCCCGTGTCCAAGCTCTGCCCTCCCTCCTGCCATTCTTTAGTCTGCTTGACCTAGGGCCATCTTAGGAACCG
>PVKM010003652.1:31215-56434 GCA_004027735.1 Carollia perspicillata | reverse complement strand
AACTCAATTAATTTTTCTATCATGCATAATTATGTGAGCACTTAGATATAAGTGCTCAAGATATAAGAGTTTATTGTTCAGATATAATGATCAGGAAAGTTCTCACTATGGGATAATATTTTATCGAAAAGCTAAAACAAGTGAGGGAGCCAGGAGTAGCCCTCCAAAGAAATAAATACACTTCATCTAAACTGATACTCTCCAATGATTTGGTCATGCATTCAATTACCTAAAGAACTGTTACAATCCTGAAGAAATGTCTACATAATACATATGGAGGTATGTGGCTGTGATGTAGTCACGTTGTCTTTTTATGCCACAATACAGTTTCTTCGCGTCCTTTAGAAATGATTTCTCCTTATCCATCACTAATTCTCCACTCCAGACAAGAAATATAAGAATCAATCCTCACATTTATTTTCACTATATTTGTTTCTTAGTGTGCAGAATTCTCTTCACTAACAGTTCCTGTTCCTGGTCTGCTATATAACTTCCTCAACATTCTGGAAGTTAATTAACTTTAGTTTTCTAGCTTCATTCCTTTACTTTTTATAGTTCAGTTGCATTAGAACCTTGACACTAGAGTAATCTACACACAATTTTATCTATATATGTTCAGTCTCATTTTCATATAATTAGCTTATGTTTCTATTAGCTTCTTTTTCCTTTCTTTTAGTTATTTATTTTAGCTTTTTTTAAAATATTGTTTATTCTATTAGAGCTGTCCCAATCTTTTATCTTTTGTCCCCTTTCACCCACCCACCCCTCTAACCTGTAGTCAATCCCTTCTCTGTTGTCCATGTCATGTGTCATTCATACATGTTCTTTGACCAGTCCTTTCCCCGTCCTTCTACCACCCTCCCTCACAGCTGTCCATTCCATGTTTCCATGTCTCTGGTTCTATTTTACTCATTAGTTTATTTTGTTCATTGGATTCCAGTTATAACTGAGGTCATATGGTATTTGTCTTTCCCTAATCACTTAGCACGCTAGTCTCTAGTTCCATCCATGCTGTCACAAAAGGTAGGACTTCATTCTTTCCTTCTCTTATTTAAAGTTTCTGTCGGCTGCAATGAGACTTCCCATCTAATCATTCACAATGTCTCCTCTTTCTTATTTCCTTGAGCATGTTTATAACACTTGTTTTAAAGTCATTGTCTACATATTCTAACTTCTAGATTCTATCAGTATTGATTTTTATTGATTGTCATTTACCTTGTCTAAGGGTAACATTTTTCAGTTTTTTCTCGTGTCAAGTAGATTTAATTGTATATTGGACATTGTCAATCATACTGTATAGAGACTTGAGCTTTGTTTACCCTTCTCTGGAAAGTGTTGACTTTTGCTTTGGCACGCACTTTAATTACTGATAAGCTATCCTTATCCTGTTAGTCTTGATACTATTTTTTTTAAGAAAAGTATGCCGCAGTTTTTACTTAGTTCTGCAATATGACCTTTACTCCATAGCAGAGGTGCCAAACTCATTTTCACTGGGGGCCACATCAGCCTCCCAGTTGCCTTCAAAGGGCTGAATGTAATTTTAGGACTGTATAAATGTAACTACTTCTTAACAGTTAAGCGAGAGCTTGGCACTGCCACTGGGTAGAAACAAGGTGCTGGGCCAGATGAAACAAAGTGGAGGGCTGGATTCAGCCTGCAGGCCTTGTGTTTGCCACCTGTGCTCTATAGTGTTATTTTTAAAAAATGTGATCTCAATTGAATGTCCCATTGTTCAGAAGGTATCTCTGCTCTGGGTGGGCTAAAACTTCAACATCTTCTAACAGTATTTTACCTTAGGTATCTTGATTCATTTTTTGAATCTCAGGAGCAATTCTTCTTGTCTCAACCTTGCAGACTGTCAACCTATGAATGTACATCACAAAAGTCAATCAAAGATTTAAGGATGGGCCCTTTACAAATATCTACCTAATCTCGCTCCCTCAGCAACATCTTTCTCTTCAGAAAGTTGCCTGTGAATTCTGGCTGCTTTGTGTCTCAGAAAATCCATGTATGCCTGTTCACCTCAGAGAGACCACCACATTCACCCCCGTACTTCCCCGTGCCATAGTCAGGAAAGCACTCCAGGCTGAAAGCAAGGCCAACTTTGGGTTCATCTCATATGTTTCCCTTCTATAAAGGGAAAACTCCTATGATGTTTCTTGTCCAGCATATGGAAGAAGTTGCCACATGTATTCCACCTAATTTTAACAGTATTTTAATTTTAATTTTGAAAGGTCATAACTAGTATCAATTCCTCTGTTGTACCAGAAATGAGCTGTCACTTCTTCCCTAGAATATCTCCATTTTCAGACCAAAAAATAGGTTACAATATTTAAATATTTTTACAGTTCTTAAAATTTATTAAAATGTTCAGATTAGTATTCATGACTCTTATGAAATATTCCTTTGCTTTAGCTATTATATAATAGTATCTTCTCCTTATGTAATTGTTTTATATAAATAAGTTACAAATCATCAAAACAAAATCATCAAAATTGTTTTATATGAATAAGTTACAAATCATCAAACACTGAATTGCTATAACATTTATTATTTTTCTTACTTTCATCAACATTTTAGATAACAAAGTCTTCCTTGAAATATTAATTTTATTGCTATCATTTGGTACGAAGTTTCCATTTCTACTTTTCTAACAGAAATAGGAACCCAAGAGTACAAGTAGACACCCCTATCTCTTTTTATATAATTTTTACCAAGAAAAAAAGTCTTCATTCCATGTTGTCATAAAAGTGTTGTGAAATCATTAAAAAGGCTGTAGCTTTACATAATGTTTATGTATAAAACATAGAATCATAACCATGCCTTTTGATTATTCTTAATTAATTGCCCCTCCTGTCATTTTTTTCCTGCTAGATCTTATCAACCTATAATACTATAAATGGTTATAGTTATTTTTTTTAAGTTACTAACATAACAGCAGCCTCCCCTAGTCAAAAGTTGTCTCTCCCTCTTCCTTAATAAGAGAAAATGCTATAATCCATCACAAACAAATGAAAAAAAAACTCTTCTTAGTAAAAATATACTCAGTACAAGTTGTCTACAAATTGTATCCCCAAGAACTGTAGGGGGTAATTGCAATTTCCCTGTAAGTAAACAAATTCTTCTCTCACACCCTAGTTTCCAGGGATTTATTGTCAGTGGGTTTCACAGCATTGAGCTGGAAATATATAATGAAAAGGAAGAAATAAAGAACTATTTAACTTATACTGATCAGGAAATAGAACCATATTTTTCTGCACCACTGCTATTTCTCAGCAGGTTACATATGTACAGGCTGATATACATTCCAGATCCCACAGGCTCTTAAAACTTAAAGACCTCAGTGTCCTTGGCCTGCTTATGACTTACAAGAGACATAAATATGGTTTGGGGATTAGGGATAGAGGCATTGCATGCTGCAAATTTTAAATTGTCAATTAAACAGCATCATTGAATCCTGAATAGAACTGCCAAGGGCATGTTTGTCTGAAAAAGGATGGATTAGCACAGACAGTCCCCACTGACATTTAAGATACATATCTATGATTCAAGACACTTGAGGATCTGTATCTAAACAATGTGATCACATTTCAAGTGCTGGAAGCAATTTTTGTCTTAGTAAACTGAAAAACCCTCAGTAAAAAAAACAAAAAACTCTTAAGATGTACTTAACTTTGTAAACTATTTGTCAGCAGCATTTGCATTCATTATCGGCACATGTGATATTAAACAGACACAAAAATACAGGTCCCTTGGATACAGTCTCATTGAATATAAAAATAAAAGACTGATGCTGTTTCTGCACTCTGCAGCTTTATTGGTTGGTGAAGATGGTTTATTTGCTCTTATGAGAGTAGAGATTTGTAAGTAGAAAAGTATATACACTTGAGCTGACAACAATTTTAGAGTGTTTTATGTTTTGACTTATTAGCCACAGCAATTGTGTTTCCTTATGGCAAGACAAAAACAATAATCCTACGAGTCCTTAAAAATACCAAAAGTACCCCTCCCCTTTAAAAAAGAATTTCTTAAAATATTATTTTTTATGACTTGAAGGAAATTGGGAATGTTTGTTTTAAACCTAATTTGATTTTTACTTTTACTTGAAACATTTGGTGACATCACAATAATACATATGTGTATGTCATTATATATGTGTGTATACTGTGATATCATTGAATTATACAAATAATATACATTATATAAATATACATGTATATACAAGTATACACATATATCATCATGGTGCAATGAATTTTATTCTCTACAATGAGAAGTGTTGTAGTATATATGATTTATAGCAGTTTAAGAGAATTATAAAAATGCAATATTTAATGGAAATGGCACCAATATTATTATTAAAAAATTGTACATAAGTTACATGAAAAATATTAATTTCATTATATTTAGATCTGTTAGATGTTGATCTAGAAAGTAGAAATGTCTAGGAAATACTTTGCAGCATGGATATAACTAGAAAAGTAGACCTAGCCACCTTGCAATACTGGTATTGATGGCCAAACAAGTATGATCTTTCATTATCATAAAATAAAGCTACAGAATTCATTAAAAGAAAAAACAGGGATAAGCCATTTTTGGTAGAACATTACTGTATCAAGCTGCATTATTTACTGCAACCACTGAACAAAATTCTGGGTATTGACACACTTATGTAGACCCTTCTCCTTGGCTTTGGGCTGGTCCTATGACAAGGTTTTTACCAATAGAAGGAGGTAACACTAACACTTTTTACATCCCAGAACTAAAATTTAAGAAGGGCTAGCAGTTTCTACTTTTGAAGTCTTGAAATCCACTTATATTATAAAAAGCTCAATTACCCTGAGACTACTATGTTGTGAGGAAGTTCATGCTACTACACAGAGAGACAAAAATCAAAAAGAACAGAAGCGCCTCACCACCAACACCAACTGGGCTCTCAGCCAGTAAACAACCAGGATCAACTGTCAAGTGAATAAGTACATTTTAGACCCTACAATCATGCCAGAGCACCACCAGAGTAAAGCAGCAGAACTGACAGATTAACCAAAGAAGTGTCATACATAATATTTTGTTATTATTTCAAGTCTCTAAATTTCAGGTTGCCATAAGTTTAACAATTGGAATAGAAGATAAATGTTGCTATGATCACCATATTTGTTAAGATTTTGCTTCCATCCATTTTCATTAAATTTTTTAAGTACCATACACAGAGAAACTTTATTTTAGTGGCAGGTCTATTATTGCTAATTACTGAAACATTACAGAAAAATGGAGCATGAGTGAGTAATTAGAAACATTCAGAAGGCTGTGGTTTACCAATCCTGTTCCAAATTCTTCAAGTTTTAGAAGGGCCAGATAAATTAGGTTCACCTGAGAGAAACAACTGTGGCCTGGGTTAGGGAAACAAAATATTTGCATGCTTAATATATGAAAAAAAGGAAATATATAGTGAAATTTAATTTTAGTGACTGCTGAAATTATAAAACCAATTTGTTGTACTCAAAATATTTGAAAACTCTTTGATTATAAAATCCTGTTACATATTTTTATTCATAAATTTTTTATGAAGAGAAATCTAAAATGTTGGTGTTAAATATATAATTTCTATTTTACGTAATTGCTATTTTTCAATTCAAAACAGCCATTTCATTCATTCTCTGGTCATACATCCAGGTTCTTAGCACCTTCTATAATGCAGTGGCGTCCTACCTACTCTTCCTCCCATCACCATTCATTTTTGCATATTGCTACTAGTTCAGATGTCATGCAGGTAATACCTTATCCTGTCATTTTTTGGCTTAAAGGCCTATCATAGCACCTACTTTATCACTTGTTAAAATCTAAAATCCTCTATAAATGGCACTGCATGTGTATGTGTGATGTATTTTTATGATATATACTTAATTTGTAATATTAAATATATAGCACAAACATATATCACACACATATCACAGACTTCTATTGCCCCCACAATAAAAATTTTCATTTCAGGACACTGTGACTTCTCCATGTTCTCTAAACACATGAGATGCTTTCTTGCCTTTGATTACATCTCACCTGTTACCTGAAATATCCCCCACCAAGGTATCTTATTGCAGTCAAAAACACTTGGGATGCACGGTGTTCTTCAAATTTCTTTTGCCCATGGACCCTTACAAGTATGATCAAAATCAACGCAATTGAAGCACACATAAAATAACTGTTTGAAAGATCATCCTAAATTCAAATACCTGAAGACTACATAATTGTCAGCTTGTTGCACATATTAATCTCTTTGAATAAAATGATTGTTTAATACTTTAAAGAGAATCCACTGCAATCTAAATGCCTAGTGATTTTAAATCCACCTATTCACTTTTTGTAAGTTTTCTGCTTAATAACTAGTTTACATCAATCTTTTTATCCATTAATTTATATTTCTATCCCACATGCCTCACAAATTAGATTTTCTAATTTTCTATAACACATATTTTTACTTGAAAGTTTTTATTTATGATTGTATCATAACTCTTTCAAAAATATGAATATGAATTGAAGTTATAAGTTTCCTGAGACCAGAATTTTTTTGTTTTATTATATAGCTTTTATAATTTTATAACGGATGACAAACAAAAATACATCATACATTTTGAAAACTTACTTAAAAATATCTTCAACTCTACCATGCTGAAGTAACTGGTAGGAAATTTGTCCTCTCATCTAAAAGAGTAAGTAAATGAGCATAGTTTATAAAATAACACCAGAATTGGACACCACAGGGTTGCGGTGCCTGAGAGAAGGGAAACAAACGAGTTTTATAGTGATTTTTAAAGTGACATAAAGCCAACTATATGGTATCTTTAAAAATGTACTTTAAGTTAAAAATAAGAGGTTATACTTAAAAATTAGAAACAAAATTGTATGCACACCTAATCATGAGAATCCAAATTGATTATATTGATATCAAACAAAACAGAAGCTGAGGAATTTTATTAGGGTAAAGAAAGGTACTAAGTATTGATAGAAGAACTAATGTATTAAAAATATATATGCATATAAATACTAAATGTGTATACACCAAATAATAGAGCTGCAAAAGTGTGTGAAGAAAAAAATAGAGAACTAAAGGAAAAATGGATCATTTCACTATTATTTTGCTGTATAAAAATTTAGGTTGTGATTTAGAATATTCTCACAAAGGACACACTGATCCAGATGGCTTTTTTGCTGACATCTATTAATATGAAAGGGGAAATAATGCCTACCTACACAAAATATTTTAGAAAATAAAGGAGGAAATGCTTTCCAACTCATTTCATGAGACCTGCATTAATGTGATATGCAAACTGGATATAGACCTTACAAAAAAGAGAGCTACAGGTCAATATTTCTTATGAACATAGACAAAATATCTTTAATAAAATATTAATTCCAAAATATAAAAATAATTTAGAAAATCTAACACCAAGAAAACAAACAACCCAATTTAAAAAATGGGCAAAGGATCTGAAGAGATACTTCTTCAGAGAGGGCATACAGATAACCAATATACATATGTAAATATACTTACTCAACCTTACTAACCATCACAAAGATGCAAATTAAAACCACAATGAAATCACATCACACCTGTCAGAATGGCTGTCATCAATAAATTAACAAACAGAAAGTGTTGATGAGGACATAGAGAAAAGGGAACTCTCATGCACTGTTGATGGGAATGCAGACAGGTACAGGCATTGTGGAAAACATTATGGAGTTTCCTAAAAAAAAAAAAAAATGAACTGCCTTTTGGCCCAACAATTCCACTTCTGGGAATATATCCAAAGAAACACCAAACATTAATTCAAAAGAACCTATGCACCCCTATGTTCATTGCAGTGTTATTTATAGCAGCCAAGATCTGGAAACAACCCAAATGCCCGTCAATAAATGAGTGGATTAAAAAAACTGTGGTATATTTACACAATGGAATACTACTCAACTATAAAATGGAAGGAAATCTTACTTTATGCAACAGCATGAATGAACCTGGAGAACATTATGCTAAGTGAAATAAAGCTTCAGAGACAGACAAATACTATATGTTCTATTTTTATGTGAAATCTAGTGAACAAAATAAATTGACAAACAAAATAGAAACAGAGGCATGTACACATGAAACAGACTGACAGCTGTCAGAAGGGAGGGGTTTGGGTGTTACATGAAAGAAGGTGAAGAAGATTATATATATATATATATATATATGGTCTTCCAGGAGGTATCTAAGCCATGTAATATAAAAAATAGAGACATTTATTAAAGAAGGTACAAGATAAAAGAAACCTTGTACAAAAGGAAAATGATGCCTCAGTCCCTGTCAAAGTAGACCCCTTGAGACCCCATACAGTCCTTCCAAAGGCCATCTGCTGCACCACCGTATTTTCCTGAATCTCATCCACAGTCTGAATTCTCTTCCCCTTAAAAGGTGACTTTAGTTTTTGGAAAAACCAGAAGTTACAGGGCACCAAATCTGGTCTGTAGGGGGACTGAGACACCTGGTTGATTTGATGTTTTGCCAAAAAACTCTACATGAGGCTTGATGCATGAGCAGGCATGTAGTTGTGATGAAACTAGCAGTTACCAGTTGCCCATAGCTTTGGCCTTCTGAATCACCCAAATAGTTTTTGTGGAAGAATGTTCAAGTTTAATGCCAAATGTGATGTACGTTCCTTGCTCTATTCACTCAGTCATTCTGAATGTGGCTGCCACTCAGTACACATGTTCACTCAAGGTCATCTACCTCCCCCATACACTATTACAATAAAGTTGTCATTGTTCATGCATGCACATCCCAGTCCATTCTCCTTGGCTGCCAGGTTGCATCAGTTTTGTGCAAATCATTCTTGTTATATTAACAATGGCTGGACTTTTTCTGAACAGACCGTGTGTGTGTGTGTGTCTGTGTGTATGTGTGTGTGTGTACAAAAAAGACAACAATGTGGTGATAGCTGGAGGGAATGGGGTGGGTGTGGGTATTTAGAGGTGCACAAAGGGGGATAAACAAAGATGGAAAGAGACTATACTTGGAGGATGGGAGCACGAAGCAGTGTGCAGATGATGTTTTGTTGCTTTGTATGCTTGCAACCTGTATGTGAACCAATGTCACCCCAATAAATTCAATAAAAAAAAAGAAAAAGACAACCATGTCCCCCTAAATTAAATAAATAAAATAAAATTTTAGAATATTTCATCTAAAGGTGTATAAAGAAGATAATACATCCTGAATAAACCATATGATTATTTCAGCGAATGCAAAAAAAAAATTTCATCAAATTTAACATTCTACCTGGATTAATACCAAATTTAACAAACTTGTATGAAAAGTATATGCATATCTCATTAATCTATCTATAAATAAGCTGGTGTGATATGTTTATTTTACTTAGTAAATTAGTTATTAAAATTTTATTATAACTGAAATTTAGGCATTGTTTCAAAATTAACTCTAGTCTTTTAGTAAATCTCAAATCAAAGCTCTCTTTAGACAGTAATATGCATCATAAACTCTAACTCATTAACAGTTATACTTTAAAGTAAATTAAGTATTATAAATCATTCATAATTATTTTTCAAACATTTATGGAAAACAATAGTAAATATTATAACTAAATAGAAGAATGAATATATATTTTTGAAACCAGAAAAGAAAATTAAGCTTCTTATGATATTTTGCCAAATACAACAGACAAAATCTTTCCTAATGTCTTACATTTAAAATAACTCAGACACCAATAAAGTGCCAAGATAGCTCAAAATCTCCCTTTAGTAGGTGCTCAAAATATTCGTTAAGTAAATATTTCCACTAGAATTTGAGCTCATTGAAGACAAGAACTGTGCCTTTTACTTTTTCATTTTATTATTTTGTTTTCTACAGCATGTTTTCATTGTATTTTTCCACTACCATTTATCCCCCTTATACTCCCCTCCTCCCCACAATCACCACATTGTTGTCCATGTCCATGAGTAGGTTTTTCTTTTTGTACGATCCCTCTACCTCCTAACCCTCAACATAGCTGTCATCCTGCTTTTATCTTTAGCACAACAATAACTGTGCAGAGCTGTTTAAAAGCTGTATCTTAAGCTAAAATCGTAAAATTCTACTGCACTTAGTTGTTTTTGGTTTGATTGTTTTTTTTTTTTTTGATATTCCAAATCAAAAGTCCATATCATTTGAGAAAGTTATTCTATTGCTTAAGAGATTTTGAGTTATGGGTAGCTTATCTGTTATTCTTGGGATTTACTTGTACCCAATAGGCAACCAAGTTCTCAGTATTTATTGAACCAAATGTTACCTTTCATTCCAATGGACCCCAAAGTTCCTATTTTGAAGTTTGAATGAGAGCTTGAGAAAAAGTCACTTTGACATTATTATCATTCCTAAACCATAGAGCAACAGCCTGAATGTTCATGAAGTAGTGAACAGGAAATATGGCAGAACAAAGGGGACACAGGACATGTGTAGTCAAGAAGCTGACATCTCTTGTATCAAACAAAAATATGACTTGTCTACTCTCTTTGATGTTTACCTAAGATGCAATTAATGTTTCCATTTCAATGGAAACATTCCAATCACTTCACATGGTTTAGCATAGCCAGATGCACACAATTTTAAATCCATCCATACATGACACTAATATTATAACTTGATCTGGCTAACCCAAGTCAAATATTGCTCTAGTGAACTTAGAGTGTGTTTCCTTGTGCCTGAGACATGAGTTTCTCCATTTCCCACATTAGTGATTTGATTACAAGCAAAGAGGGCATTTTATATTTTGTAGATAATTAAAATTTAGAAATGATAGGAAAACACATCTATAATGTAAAGACAAGGCAGGACTTTATAGAAATGAAATATCTCAGACAGGCTTTGAAAAATAAACTCTACCTTTCATTTCCACCTTTTTTATGCTTAAAATCCTCCACAGGGCTTGCCTGTGAACTTGAGTCATGCATCATGACCTACAGCTCAAGCCAGGCCAGCCCCTGCTCAAGCTCCAAAGAACTGATTCCCTCTGCACCTTCAAACTGCATGACAAATAAAGGATCACCCTGTCAGGATTCCACCCTAGCTTACCCAAATTGACAAAAATTTTCTGAATTACAGTGTTCCAGAGCTCCTGTATTGACAGGAGGCAGTCAAGCCTGACAGCCTTTTCCCTCTTGTCTGTTATCCTGAAATCAATTGCACAGCCTGATGCACAGAATAATGGCCGTGGACCATTCTGCAGGACTTGGCCCATCTGGTCACAAAGGAAAACGGCATTGTCCGCTTCCTATCGATCTGGGAGGAGCATACTGCTACACAGGGGTGACCTCCATTTCTCCACCTGGCCCTGCCATTGAGGAAATCAGTTTTACAAGTATGCTTATTCATAAATAAAAACAACTTTGTACCAAGGGACATACTTGGTCTTTAATTAGGAGTTCTGGCCTCTTTGAGATTATGTAGTAAAGTGTTAAGCAAAGGAAAAGGCATGTGTCAGTCTTGTGTAAGTCCTTCAGTCAAAGTCTTGAAAAGATCAGGCATTTCAGTGGAAGAAAAATGAATTTGTATATTTTATGAAATCTCATCGATTTTACCTGTGAAGAAAATTCATACATTAGTAATGTAATATTTTTTATTAGCAAAGCTAACCAGTGTTTTTACAAAGATTAGTACTTCTCAAGTTGGTTTTCTCAGGTAAATGATAGATTTATACTTATTTGTCTGAAGTTGATTGCACAGCTTACCTGTTTTACATTTAAAAAGAATTCCACTATTGATGAATTATAATAAATTCAACCCGAATCTATGAAAGTTTCAAAGTGCTCCTGACTTCCTTATTCAAAAAAAAGATACAAACAAGAAGCAAGAGAGCAAGTACAAGCAAGAAGAAAGAATGATTTATATATTTAGGCTACTAAAATTTTGGATGCTTATATTTCCATACTTCTATTTTTATAGTTTGTTTTAGTGTATTTAAAAAACAATTAACTGGCTTTTACAAAATTTCTTCATGATTCCCATCCATAAATTGCTATATCACACTAAACATAGAGCATTACAAGAGTCTGCTCATTGGATCTCCTGCTCCTCTCTGGTCCTCCCACATACAATCCCCCAGCCGCCAAAAGTGATGTTTTAAGACCATACATCAGATTATGCCTATTTCCTACTAAAAAATTTACAGGCCTTCCAATGTCACTCAGAATAATGATCCAACTCTCTCTCTTCATGGCCCAGACAATCTGCCAGTCTGTGTCTCTGACTGTCATCCAACAGCCTCCACTCCTGTTCATCCTCCTTTAAATCAAGTACTCTTTTTGCCACAGGCCTGTACTTTTATCTAACTGTGAAATCATATGTTAAAATTTATTTGATCACAGATGTCTACTAAAATACTCAATATAGTCCTGACCAGTGTGACTCAGTTGGTTGGCATCTTCCTGCAAAGCAAAAGGTCACCAGTTCATTCCCAGTCAGGGAATATGCCAGGGTTGTGGGTTCAGTCCCCAGTGGGGTGTATGAAAGGCAACTGATCAATGTTTAGCTCTTTTTCTTTTTCCCTCTTTTACCCTCTCTTTGAAAATAAATAATTATTTTTTTAAAAGTCAAGATTTAATACTCAATATACTCTCAATACTCAAAAAAAAAAAAAAAATACTCAATATAGCCCTGGCTGGTGTAGCTCAGTGGATTGAGCACAGGCTGTGAACCAAAAGGTCACCAGTTTGATTCCCAGTCTAGGGCACATGTCTGGGTTGCGGGACCAGGCCCCCAGTGGGGGGCACATGAGAGGCAACCACACATTGATGTCCCTCTCCCTCTCTTTCTCCCTCCCTTTTACTAATAATAAATGAATAAATGAAATTTTTTAAATACCCAATATAATCTCATAGATTAAAAACTCATGAAGTCAAGAATTGTGTCTATCCCAGTTTACCACAGCATTTCTGCTGCCTAATAAATCTGTGTTTAATTAAGATGGTATTACTCATCTATTTATCTCACATAAATTCTATGAGGACAAGGTCTAAAAAAGACAAAAATGTTTTGTTTTGTTCATTCCTATATTTACACTACCTTGGGTAGTTCTTGACTATAAAACTCTATAAATATTTACTAAATACATTGATGTAAGAAAATAAATATATTAAATAAGTACAATGGGAAATAGGGGCAGAATTCAAGACTGTCACAAGGATTCCAATAACATGGACATTTCAAAGAGAAATGAGAATACATTAATAATAAATTTACACACCTTAGAGGCATTGTTTCTATCATTATTTATACATTTGTGCAGTTGACCATATGAGTCAATCCATTGCCTTCCTCTTCCACAAATGATAGTACTACCTCTTAATATATTAATGTGGCAACATTGGCACTTGTCAAAATGCTGGTACAGTTTGAGGAGTAAAATACAATTATCTATATATCATCAACCTAAGTATTATGTGATATGCTTGCATATTGGAATGATTGCTGTTGTACACTTCAGTGATTTGAAAGTGTTTTAGATGCCGTGATTGCCCCATCTATTCGTAGCTGCAGAACATAGCTGCGAATCATAGCAGAACATCATCTTCTAAGTAGGGTAGAATATTGAAAGGCAGGCCACATTGAGCAATAGAAATACATTATCATTTACTGGGATTCTTTTCCTGTCTTGTTCACTAGGAGTCTTATTATGCATTACACAGTGCATTAAAATAAGAATAATCAAAATCTTTTTTTGATATAGAAAAAAAAGTTGTCTTTTGCTTGCATACCATGAACTTCAGAATGAAGCCCCAAACCAGTTGCTTTAATTAACTTAAATGAATTTGAGATAAAATCTTAAGAAAATGGCCTACTGTGCAAAGCTAATTCACTCTTGACCCAGAAATTTAATCAGCAGAATGCTTGGCTATAGGGTCAAGACAACACAAGAACACAGGTTATGGCAGACCTAGGGGTAGGTTTGATATTACAAACATACTCAGCATTCTCTACCTGCTGACTCAACAGAGTAAATCATGCAAGAACAGAAAACAAAAAAAAGTCCACTTTGAAAAAACAAGCTATTTATCTACTCAGGATTAATTTAGAGATTATCAAATAAATTTACATCATATAGATTCAGGTGATTTCTTTCACATCAGATAAAGACCAGGTGCTTCATACTGAAATGGGTCTGATGCCAGACACTACAAATACTGAATCATTTAAAATCATATATGACCAGGACTGAAATTTAAAAATCAACTAACATTGTGATTTATTAATTAGAAAGGAAATTAAAAAAGGTGTCTGTTGCCCTAGCTGGTGTAGCTCAGTGGGTTGAGCGTGAGCCTGAGGACCAAACGGCTGCAGTTCGATTCCCAATCAGGGCACATGCCTGGGTTGCAGGCCAGTTCCCGGCAGGGGATGCACAAGAGGCAACCATACATTGATATTTCTCTCCCTCTCTCCTTCTCTTCCCCTCTAAAGATAAATAAAATCTTAAAAAAAAATAAATAAAAATAAAAAGGTGTTTGCTATTAGAGACCACAATAGATCTTAGAGCTTACTTACCAAAGGATTTTTTTTTAATGATTATCATTGTTATTATGTACCACATTTTTGGACTATAAGATGCACCATTCCCCCCTAATTTGGGAGGGATAATGGTTGTTAATGCTGCTGTTAGTTTCTGTTTACATTTACATTAGTGAAATACTATATTGTTTATGTTATTAAATATTTTACCACACTTTGTGTTTCAAATTTTTTTCCTATCTTCCTCCTCTAAAACCTAGATGTGTCTTATGGTCTGAAAAATAAGGGTACGTGAGTAAATTACATATGCCCAGAACTTATTGTTTATATTATTTAATCTCTTCATTCTGGGGACTGATCTCATCCCACCAATGGTTAAAAAAGAATGATCATTTTCCTGCACTTTGGCTCTACTCCACTAGTCACAGTTGATTGGTCTAAGAATCTGAGGCTGACCCAAGCTGAATGAATCAGGGAATTTTTAAACTAGATGTAACAAACAGAAATAGATATTTCAGGAAATAAAATGTGAAGTCATAAAGGCGCAGCAGTATCAGCAGTCATATTTGGTATAACATGGGTTGGAAAACCTGAGAAAAAGGCATAAAACATATACACAGGGGAAGACAAGAGACAATAGACAGTCTGGATGGCATTGGAATTTCTATTTCTGCTCAGTTATTCTTAGTGTTTGTAAACTGTTCCATTTTTATAACATTGTTACTTAAGCAGTTTAAGTTGAGAGTGGCAGAGACTGCTAGTTAAGCGCCCAATAACTATTCTCCCTTTCTTCCTCAGTAGTAGAACAGGTATATAGAACTGTACTTATCAAAAGGATACCTTTCCCAGGTGTCCTCGAAACTGGGTGTGGCAATGTGATCAAATTCTAACTAAAAATCTGTAAGTCGATATGAGATATGCAATTGAAGAAACTACTTTAAAAAGAAAATCTCCTGTCTCTCCTTATTACTCCCTTTTACTGGGCATAATTTGGGCAAATGGGTGGGGCTTCAAACTGTCATCTAGACACAGAGGTAGAATGAGGGGGACCCTATCCAGCAGTGTTCTCCAGAGTCTCAGATGGAGTGAGACTACTGAAACTAGATTTGCCTGGTGAAGAAAAGGCTGGCTAATCTCTCAGAGGAGATGAGCCCATGCACCATTTTCCTTGGCCTTTTATTGAGTTTAGCTTGCATAGGGACGTATATCAAAGAAAGGAGATATGGTTTACAGATAACATTTCTGGGATCGCAAGGGTCTTTTTGAGTCAGGGTCTGGTAGACAGAGTGACGCTAATCAGTATAAAACCTGGGGAAACAACTCATTTTGTGTTGGACCCTAATCATTTAGTATGCATAGTTTGAGGGCATTCTTAGAAAAGCAGGTTTCACAGGATTTTATGCATTCTTTCTCAGGCCTGATTGCCCTCAGAAACCTCCCATTCCAGCACAGGGCTGCACCCACCTCCGGCATTGTTTCAGGCCTGAGTCAATCAGAGGAAGCAAGGCAGCCAAGATATCAGGAGACTTTTTACAGATAGACTGGACTCAGGCTATGACAAAGCCGAGGGGTGAGGGTCTTTTGCCCCATTCTCTATAGTCCCAAGTCCTTCCCTGATGGCCTTTCCTGGACTGTGCCTGTCTTAGGTTGTTTCTTCCTTGAGGAATCTTACCCATCTTAGGCTATGCAGCCATCCTCCAGGGTCCAGGCAGGGTGAAGTAAAGAGGGCAGCGGCTGTGCCCTGATGGGAGGATAAGTTTTGTCTCTTTACTGGCTTATGGTCCCAAAGTATCTTTACTTAGCTCTAGCCATGGGGCCTTCTCAACAGTTGGTGAGGTTACAGCTCCTGAAACCAGGGAAGACAGTTCCCAAAAGTAAAAGCCATGTGTTGAGCTTGATAATGTAAAACTTTAAAAAGAGGCTTGTTCTCTGATACTCTGGAACCAACCCTGAACTGGTCATGTTTCTATGAAAAAAAAAAAGAAAAAAATTTTACCTATTATGCAATTATTATTTTGCATTTTCCCTGTCTCATAGACAATCGTAATTTTAACTAATAATACACTAGTTTCTATAACTTGAAAACAAATGAATTATAACTAATATACCATGTTATTTGTTTATAATCATAAATTATTTCTGTTTCCACTTAAATATATATGGAATAAATTACTAATACAACTGTCAACTATTAGTTAATATTTACCATTTTTCTTAAGCCAAAAATTATTCCATTCCAAATAACTTATATTAAAACCGATAGCTTCTTATGCTTTGTGGTCTGTCAGCTATAATCTAAATTTTACTGCACAGTGAATCTTGCTAACTTAATTGAAGCATCCTGTGATAACAGTGGAAACTTATGTCCCAGTATAATGTAAGATGGTGCTTGAAAAATTTACTCTATAACAAGCTTCCCCTAAATTATTAAAATTTTAATTCAGGGTCATCAAGGAACATGTATAAAGGACTCATGGACAAAGACAGTGGGTAGAGAAGGATTGAATGTGGGAAGTGGGGGTTGGTAGGGCAGGGGAAAGTAATGGGGGGAAATGGGAGTGACTATAATTGAACAACAATAAAAATGAAAAAGTAAATAAAAACCTTAAAAAATTTAATTCAACTTCTTATAAAACTTTTTAAAATTTATTTTATTTACTGATTTGAGAGAGAGACAGACAGACATCAGTTTGTTATTTCACTTATTTATGCATTCACTGGTTTATTTCTCTGTGCACACCAACCTGGGATCAAACTCACAACCTTGGTGTAATGGGATGATGTCCTAACCTATTGAGCTACCTGACCAGGGTGTGTCCTTCTAAAACTTTTCAATGTTATTTTGTGCTACAGGACAACTGATATATATTTGTATTGCTTTTATCCCAAATCAACGGTCATGCAGGATGGTTTTTTGGTATAGAAAGAATATCTCATTCATGGTAGTATGTCTTCCATCTGCCTGACAATTTTAATAGTGCCCTATAGTCATTGTGATAAAAAAAAGTTCCTGAAATTTCTACCATGCTTAATAGAAAGTGCTGGCTTCCCTTTGATAATGGTTGAGCTAGAACCTATATAAGGAAGGGTAGGCTAATCCCAGAGCTGGATTCCCAACCATTGGCTTCACACATTTTCTAATATCAAGATTCTGCAATAAAGAAAAACAGCAAAAAAATAGACGAGGCACTACTGTACAGGTAACTTGAGCTGTTTCCTGTCTGTACATAGATGAGGGGAAAAGATGAGATTTAAATCAACTTGAATTTGGTATTTTAAACCATATTAATTATTATAACAATATGGAAACATATGGAATATATTCCAAAGTAGAGATCCTATGAAGCACAATTAAATGCAGTGATTGAAGAATTGTTTTTAATGCTCACTATATTAAAACTCATAACTGGTGATATTTGTAGAAGCTCAATAATTAAAATGATCTGATCAGAGCTTAGCTGAGAATAGCCTTCGATTCATTAGACTATTCCAGCCTCTTTATTTTACCTTACTAGAAGTTTTGTATTTTAATCACATGCAGGGAGGACTACTACATGTATTAATTACCTCTGGAATTATATTGATACTTTTTTAATGATTGTTTCTTGATGCCCATTGGGTACCAGAAAAGTCCAGCCCATATTTATTTATATACTCAACTATTGAAAATAATAAAACATATATTAAACAAGATAAAAGCAGATTCGTTGAACTTCTAAGGCAAAAGTTAACACTTTGTTAAAAAAAAAAAAAGAAGGGATCTGAATCTTATATGGTCTTCATGTTTTTTCCCAACTTTAAAACTTTATAGTCTAAGACTATTGATCATCTGTGCCCTGACTGTATTTAAGTAATGTAATTAAGTTTTATATAATTACACAAAATAGGGATAAGTTAAAAAAATGTAGACTACAAAAAAAAAGAAGAAGAAGAAACATAGACTACCTTTTGTGCCCTTGAGAAACAAATTGAAGCCTTGAGATTGTTTTAAGGGAATAAAAAGGGATATTACATTTAAATAGCTACCACAGTTTAGGACTTAGAGATACAAGTGCCACATGGAGTAGAAATGTGCAAATTGCGGAAATAACTGTGTATCTTTTGCCCTAAGTTTTTGAAAGATTATATTGAATATATTTCAGTGTCCTGACCTTTCATGACTAAAACCTAGGTGTATTTCCTCTTTAGTCTCAGCAAATGGGACATAAATCACTCTCCTTGGCATTTTGCATGGTCTGCCATGCAGGCAGCCAACTTTTACAGATGCCCTTCCTGGCTTCAAAAAAGAGAAGCCCGCAGGTAGCAGAAAATGCCAGGTTTCTTCTCACGCCTGAGAAGGTTCTGTTTGCCATAGAGGAAACCGGTGTGCTGTGATAAATGCCACTGTGCCGAGTCAGCATGGTGGACAGTTTAACTTCATGACCTTCTGCAGGTAGACAGCCTCCCCTGTAGATTGTCTTTCTCACAACGAATAACATGGAATGTCAACCCCAGTCTAGGGAGTGGGATCTATAGTCATTTTGCTGTGACACAACTGATGCTCAGCGTGGAGCTCAGGTGCCTTAAATTTTCCAAGATTATTTCTCCTACTTTATTCTTTTTTGTCATTAGTCATGTAGGCAAGAAAAGTTTGCATATGAATCTTCACTGGTTTAGCCTTATTATGTCACTTTATATCTCAAGTGGGTCAAGGCCTAGGACCTAGTATCTAGAATCACTTTATGAAAAAAAGACAAGTGTAATTATATTTCTTATTTTCATAAACCATGAAATAGGTCCTGTTTCTATTACTGTGACTATTATTCAATTAGTATAACTTAATTGTATCTATTTTATTCAAGTATCAGCAACTGACATGTGGAAAGAAGACAAATCACACTTGGGGGAAGTTGTAAAAGTTAGCCTTTGTAGGTAAGACTTGATCTAAGTTTTTCCCTATGAAAAATATCTATCTTTAAAGCATTTTATTTTCCATCTTGTCTTTCTTTTGCCTGCCTTTCTGCTCTTTGAAATGGCTTTAAAAATCATGGAAGTTCTGTTAATTTTAAAAGTTTTAGTATGGCCCTGGCTGGTGTGGCTCAGTGGATTGAGTGCTGACATGTGAACCAAAGGGTCACCAGTTAAATTCTCAGGCAGGGCACATGCTTGGGTTGTGGGCCAGGTCCCTAGTGGGGGCGCACAAGAGACAACCACACACTGATGTTTCTCTCCCTCTCTCTCTCCCTTCATTCCCCTCTGTCTAAAAATAAATAAAATCTTTTTTAAAAAGCAAAAAAAAAAGTTTTAGTATGCAAGCTATTATATTTCAAAACATTTTTTATTACTAACACATATGAGTTTAAATTTATATACAGAATCTTAAAGTGAAAAAGAAAACTCTCTGGAAATTCATATTGAAAAGTCAACTTAATATACAGTATATGTATTTTAGAATAACCACCCCAGAAGCCAACACAGAACCAAAACATGCCACCTTTTCTTATCTTACTTTCTTTCCACCTCTCTAGTCTTTTAGTTACTGTCTCTCTAGTCCTCTTTACTGTCATCTACAAATCATGCTGTTGTCAGCACAATGGAGAGGATCCTCACTCTCTACATTATGCTGTATAGCAAGGGTTGGCACCCTGCATTCTGTGACCCAACTTCAATGTGCCAAAGGTTTTCATAAAGTGTTATTGGAATAGACTCAGGTTCATTCATTTACATATTGTCTTTGTCTGCTTTAATTTATAAATTAGTTTTCATCTGTTCTGTATATGCAACAGATACTGTATGACCCACAAAGCCTAAAATATTCATTGTCAGGTCCTTCATAGAAAAAGTTTGCCAGTGTTAACCTAAGCTTCTTTTCTCTATCACAAACAGTCAGGTGTCCTTGAGGAGCCACCTTTAAAAAGTGAGAAGGTTGGGCTAGCCAGCTTCTCCAAGGTGATGGGATTCATTCAAGTTTTCACTACCAGCAAGTCTTGTAGTCCAGACGGAATTTAGTTCTCCTGTTTTGTGATCCTGGGTTCTCTCCAAAACACCATGTACTTATTTACATGTTACAATCCACTTTACATATTTAATTCATTTAATTTAATTCATATTTGTAATCTAGGTATTTGAGACACTTGAGGGAAATATAGTTAAGCTGACTTATGGAGGATAAATAAGAACTAGATTAAAAACAGGGAAATACTATATTGCCAAGGAGTCCTCAATTCTAGACTAACTATGAAGACCTTGGAAAGAATTATAAAAATTTTATCCTGGTGGCATTAGTCCATCAAACCCCAGTAAAAATACCCAAAATAAACAAAAATAAAATGAAAGAAAGAGAGAAGGAAGGGAGGGAGGAAGAAAGAAAAGTAGGAAGGAAGGAAGGAAGGGAGGGAGGGAGGAAGTCTTAATTGGGAAATATAAAATGGGAGATAATGGCCTACACTGAGGAAAATGGTCAATGTACCGCGTACCCCCTTCAGGGAGAAGGAGAGAGGAGAGTCTTCTCTCTTCGGACTCAGTTATGTTACCTCAAGTTAGTTTTTGGAAGCTTTATCTGTAGTTTTGTGCTTATGATGAGCCAGCTCTCTGGAAAATAAATAAATACATAGGCCCGATTTGTAATACCTGATGACATCAGTGATAAAAGCATACCTACAATGAACAACTTCTGGGGATGTAAAGTTTAATCACTGGTTCACATAATCCCTAAATATTTAATGACCTACTCTAGAAATGGTATGAGCTAGCTCCAGCATATTGCTGCGGATCCCCAGAAGTTTGAATACTGAGTAACTGCAGTGTCTGGTGGTTTCTATGACATCTGATAAAGATTAAGAAAACCCTAAGAGTTGCCTGATGTATCACCTGGAGGACCTAGAAGAACACAACAAAAAAACTAGTCAGTTTGCTTTCAACTGAGTCCAGCTTATTTACTAAACTTACTAAAACTATAACAAGTAGTTTATGCAATCACATTAGATCTGCTGTACATTTGACTCATCACAATTGCCAGAAAATTCAATCTCAGTCACTATCACTCCTTTTCACTTCATATCAGTTGCACTACCTGAAAGAGAGATTGATCGGGTGCTTTCTGAGATAAGCGGAGCAAGGAACAGGAACTGAGGTCGTCATGAAAGGAATTGGAGTTGTGGGTAACAGAAATGTATTATTCAAGAAAGTTCACGTATCTCAGGCACTGCACAAACCTATCACTCCTCCATTGCCATATTTCATGAAACTATGTTAGCTCAGTATTCCTTCCTAGTTGTATTATTGAGTCAAGTATAACCAGGAGTATAAGGTGGCGTTTTTATAAGCTGTTATCATCACCTGGCATTGATCCTTGCTGATTCAATTGCTCCTTTTGCATTTTCTGGCCCTATAGAGGGCAAAAAAAGGATTAGAATGGGTGAAGGTATTATTCTGCTATCTTTGATCTCCATTATTTTGTTAATTTTTACCCTATAATCAATGCTATCATCCAAGGGTGGATTTCTTCATTTCTCAGAGAAATGAAAAAAGATTATTGGATAATCTTTTAAAATACTACTTTAAAGGTAATACAATTAAGATATGAATATCCCTATGTTTTTTCTTAATTTTTATTTTAATTGTTATTCAAGTACAGTTTTTTTGTCTTTTACTTCCATCCCAGTCCACGCCCCCCCCGTGCTCCCCGCCTCCCTCCCATTTTCACCCCCCTTAGTTTTTGTCCATTTGACCTTTATACTTGTTCCTAAAATCTCTATGTTTTAAAACCCAAGAGCCTACAGTTTGGGGCATTTAGGGGGCATCTAACTGGGTGAGAATAAACCTTTGAGTTGGTAGTCTTATTTAGTGGTTCTCTGTTTTGCTCATAATAATTAGTTAAGCTCAAGTCAACTAGTCAGTTCCTTCTCTGATATTTGTAATTGCAAGACTGTTGATTACTTTCTCACTGTTGCTACGTGTATAATACATAAAACAAGCAATGGCTGCCCAGCTCTGTGCATCCACGTGAGCTGAGTAGTAGAGAATTGTAATCTAATAAAAAAGAGAACTTATAAAAATCTAAAAGACGGAGACACAATATTGTAAAAAGAATACTCTAGCTTCTCATTCTCTGTGAAACTGGCTTTCAATTCTGCTCTTAGATTTTGTCAAGTACCTGTTGACTCATATATAACTATTATATTGAATTAAAAAAAACATATATCTAAATGAGTTTAATAACCCAAAGACTCACTACTGCATGATAAAGAAGGTAAATTCTTACATAAATATGAAAACATTTCAGATTTATTTTAAATCAGTATTTATTTCACAATTCATGAACTTGTTTGATTTGTTACTTACATTTCAAAGATATGGACTCAATGAGTATCTGAAATGCTCATAAGAACCTCTCCTGCTAAATGAATTATCAATATTTACATCAGAATTATAAAACTAATTATTACAATAACAGTGTACCCTTAACTCTCCCAGCTTGGTGCTCTAAACTTAAAGCAATTCTTAAGTATTAAACAATATACATACATAAATATTAGCATATTCCCCAATATAGTGTAATATATTGTTCCTAAATATCCTCATTTGGCTTAAAATAAGCCAAATAAGGATACTCTTTCAAGTAAATGGGTGTAAATTAGTTTTTCAAGGAATTCATAGGAGGATTTTGGAGAAGACTTAATGTGCATTCCCTCAACAGATATTTACAGAGTTTTTTTAATATAATTTTTTTAAAGATTTTATTTATTTATCTTTAGAGGGGAAGGGAAGGAGAGAGAGAGAGAAATATCAATGTATGGTTGCCTCTCATGCATCCCCTGCTGGGAACTGGCCTGCAACCCAGGCACGTGCCCTGACTGGGTATCGAACCGTGATCCTTTGGTTCACAGGGCTGCGCTCAATCCACTGAGCTACACCAGCCAGGGCTACAGAGTTTTTATTCTAGTGTGGATAGATGGAAAATATATTAGAAATCGCAAATGCCATGAAAAAACAGAAAATGACAAGTTGTTTGCTTTTTTTAAAGGAGGTGAGACTAGGACCAAGTTATAGACAATTGTTAGGAACTATCCTTTGTTTGCATTGTAATGTTTTTATTAGATCTGTGAGATTTGTTTCTTTTTTTGTTTGTTTTAAATATGAAACCATGCTTGACTTGACCACAAATAGGCCTACTTTTATTTGGGTTATGTAGAAATTATTTTTTAAAAAATGATGTCAGATATGTTACAGCCTTTAGCACACTGCTTTTATAAATAATTACTTGTTTTTATCTGTGTTGATAAATTATTTGCTTCTTTGTTTGTTGAAGTTATCTTAGTTAAACTTCATCTTGAGAGATGATAGCATATAACCTCAGCCAATCAAAATCCTTTAATCCTGGTTCCATTATCCAATAATCAGATAAACTTATTTTTATCATATCCCCTGAAAATCCAATTAGCACAAAATCTATCACCTTTCTCCCTAAAAAAACAATAAAAATTTGAATATATATACAGTGTCTGGCAGAAAGAACACCTGCTTGGTGTAGTTGGTAGGGTAATAATATGAGTGTAATTTATAGTTTTAATTTGAACATTTCACCTAAAATGTCATATGGTGTGCTTGACTGCAATATTGTTATATTACAGAAGTACATGCTCATGATTTTGTAATAAAAGATTTTGCAATAAAAAAGAGCATTACTTGTGCCAGATCTGTATACTTTGTGTGTATATATACATATATACATTTATATATATGTGTGTGTATGTATATTCTCCATGACACATATTTCCCTCAAAGCTCACTTTCAGAGTGAAATGAAACTAATTATCAGATCACTAGTAAACTATTTTGAATTATTATGAAATGTCATTGAACTCATTTTTCCATCTTACAAGCCTAAATTTAAAAAAAACTATTTATATTGAATTCACTAAATAGAATTATTTTGTATTAAATGTTCCAAAAATAACATAGTTGACTCTTGAACAACCTGGGTTTGAACTGGGCAGCCCATTTACATGTGATTTTTTTTTCAATAAGATATTGTAAATGTATTTTCCCTTTCTTATGATTTTATTAATAACATTTTTCTCTAGTTTACTTAATAATAATATAATATAGAATACATACAACATGCAATATACATGTTAATTGTCAGATTATGTTACCGATGTAGGTTCTGGTCTACATACAGCAGGCTATTAGAGTCACAAGTTAGATGAGGATTTTTGTGCAGGAGAAGGTGCCCATAACCCCTGTGTTGCTCAGGATCAACTATCCATCTCCAATTACTCTCTAGCAACAGGACCAAGCTAATGGTCTATATTTTAATAAATCAATAGTATATCAGCTTCTTCTTCCCCTGAATTATTTATCTTCCTCTTTGCCCAAGACTTAGTAAATTTGACTGAGTGATTTATCAGTCTCCTTTATAAGACTGCAACATAAAAACCAAGTGGGATGTATCCAATATTTATTTGAAGCAGTTAAATGCTAACTTTCAAATTTGTTCAGTTAGTCTTAGGAATGTTTTCCATATGACCCTCACTAGTTTTACCTGTTTCAATCTGAAAATCACCTTGACACTAGAATGAAAGAAATACTAAGTCAATGTGAATAAATAGTAATATGTTTAAAACTAACAAATATAGTTTATTATTAATAAGAAAATATAAATTGAGTTTACATAGAATACAAAATTATTCTAAAAGGACAGCCTATACATTA
>PVKM010003652.1:0-31115 GCA_004027735.1 Carollia perspicillata | reverse complement strand
CTTATTTCACTTAGCATAATGCTCTCCAGTTCCATCCACACTGTCGCAAAGGATAGGAGCTCCTTTTTTCTTTCTGCTGTGTAGAATTCCATTGTGTAAATGTACCATAGGCTTTTGATCCATTCATTTACTGATGGGCACCTAGGCTGCATCCAGCACTTGGCTATTGTAAATTATGCTGACATGAACATTGGGGTGCATAGGTTCTTTTGATTTAGTGTTACAGGATTCTTAGGGTATAATTCCAGCAGTGGAATCGCTGCATCAAAAGACAATTACATTTTTAGTTTTGGGGGGAAATTCCATACTGTTTTCCACAGTGACTGCATCAGTCTTCATTCCCACCAACAATTAAAATATCCATCTTTATGTTGGAAAATCACTTCTATACTGTATATCACATAGAACATACGTTGCCCCCAGAGCTGTTCTTGCCCTGGGCTTCTTATGTTATTGCTGCTGTACTTTTCCCAACCATACATTCCTACTCTTACAGTTCAACAGGTAACACAGGTTGGTAGCAAAAGCAGAGTGGTGATGAAAAACCCTGGAGTTCTACTTGAAACTCCACAGTCATGTGAAGACCAAAGTTCCAAACTGTCTGAGTATGTCCTTGATCTTTAAAAATAGGTGCATTTAGGGTATTACCTCCCAGTGCTAGAAGATTGACTCTTTTGACTAAATTGATACTATTTTGCACCAAATTTTTTAACTTCCGTGCATCTTTGCAAAAAACACAAGGTCAGCTAAAATCTCTATTTTCATTTTTCAATATTTTATAGACATTGCCAGAACACATCAATGTATCTCACATTCTATAACTGTTTTTATTGCCTTTTTTGCATTTTATTTACAATTACTATAAATCTCCCAATTCAATGGACCAAATTTTTATTTAACTGGTGATTTTTACTTTTCTTAATAAAAGGAAATATGTAATTCCTATTGAAATTTTCGCTTGTGATAAATAGAAGTTAAATGACTGTACAGATTTCTGCTTACCAAAATACTTTTAAATAAATACTTTTCAGGCATTTGAAGGTAAATAAGAAGAGAAATATCAGTCAAGGTACTTTTTCCTAAAACTTCTTGAATAGAAACATTGTTAGCTTCCTCCTCATCCTACCATAAAAGAGATGAAAGGATTTTTGGAGCTAAGAATAATGCAATTCACATTGAAGATTAACTACTGGTCAAAGGTAGCTTGAAATCTATCTCTACAGTCTGAAAAATGCTTTATTGTGCACGTACCCAAGCACAGTGATTTGCTTTTATCACATTGGCAGGAAATTACAGGGAAGAGATTAAAGTATAACTATTAAAAATAGTTCTGCTTTTAACAGCATATATATATGTGTATATATACAGTCATTTGCAAGTATATAAAGTTTGAGTAGTATGGTAATTTAAGCCTCAAAGGAAATAAACACATAAACCATAACCTGTTTAGAAAGTTGCTTATATCTATTAGTAACTTCATATTTCTTTCCCAAAGATAATTAATTATTCATCTAATGTATTTAAAAACTAAACTTTTTATTATATTAAATGTTTATTTTATATAATTTAGAAATCAGTGATTCATAAAAATAAGTAAAAGTCTCCTAACTTTATCATTCAAAGATAAATAACATTAACACTGTGAGGTATAGTTTTGAGATCTTGCTTTCATCATTTATATACATAATGTATATTCTTTTTATAAAGAAAATTATATAAGTTTTTAACTTACTATTTCTTTTATAAATATATCATGAATATGATTCCATATCCTCAGATATTATTTTACAACAGGATTTTAATTGCAAGATTAATACACTTGGTAAAGCAGCTTTAGCTAACCATTTAACTTTATTTCAACTTATGAATATAACTTACTGTCTGTGAATTAAATCCACAAGACAAAACTATGGGGAAATGATAAATAGTGAAGCAGTGAGATTTTAATATATGTTGTTGTTTCTTAACTTTTTCCTAAACATATTATGATGGTTGATTTAACACATATTTTAAAAAACACAATCTTATAAGCACTTATGAAATTTACTTTTCATTATAAATATATAATCCTCTTTTGATATTACGTGGTAAAGAGCTTAGAGATAAAAACAAAAGTTCTTTAGGAAAAAAAATAGCATAGTTACTTAAATAGTAGAGAAAGAAGAGAAATAAATTCAGCCTATTTTTTTTACTGCATTCATAGGAAGTGAATCTGCTTCTCCTCCCTCCAATATATAGTAGTTGCCCCCTTAGCCACAGGATTTCTTCCACAAAACTTAGTTGATGCCTGAAACTATGGATAGCACCAAACCCTATATACTAAGTTTTTTTTCTCTATACATACATATCTATGATAAAGCTTAATTTACAAGTTAGTCACAATATGAAATTAACAACAATTATAACAATATACTGTGATAAATGTTATATGAATGTGGTCTCCTCTCTCTCTCTCTCTCCCTCTCTCTCTCTCTCTCTCTCTCTCCCCCTCCCTCCCTCTCTCTCTCTCTCTCTCTCTCTCTCTCTCTCTCTCTCTCAATCAATCTGATAACCTAGATGGCTACTAAGTGGCTAATGGGCAGTAACATATATGTTACAGAACAGACCCAGGGAGCAGGGTGAATGATATACTATTAGCAAATGGACCCCCACCCCTTGTGCTTCGAGGGTCTCTCCT
The DNA here is from genome assembly GCA_004027735.1 of Carollia perspicillata. Lineage (NCBI taxonomy): Eukaryota > Metazoa > Chordata > Mammalia > Chiroptera > Phyllostomidae > Carollia > Carollia perspicillata. Next base: position 28,438 of record PVKM010003652.1, on the reverse strand, counting down.
TGTACTAGGCTCCCCTTGTCTGCTGCCAGGGAAAGACACCTCTCAATGCCAGAGATTGGTGAAAAGGAAAGGAATTATTTATTTAAAAAAGTCATACAGACTTAGAGTAATGACTTAATGTATTTGTTAAAATACTGAAATTCTTTAGAATACCCACAGACACACACAGTCCTTCCTTCTCCCTCTGCCCAGTCCACGGTACCATATCTCAGGAAAAATTAGAAGTCTATGGCTCAGGCAGCCCCTCAGTTCCCAGAACCATCAGCTGCATTACCGCTGTGATCTCCAGTTAATCCAAAACCATGTAGCACCTTCTCATGCCCCACCAACAAGAGTCCTTACACCCCTTTCTTTCCCAGCAAGGTTTTTCCTGCTTCCTAAGTCATGTGGCAAGAGGGCGCACCCCAAAGCTGCATGATCCCAACCCTCCAGCATGGCTGCTGCATCTGGGTTTAAATCCCCATGCCAATTTTCCTCTGCATCCCCATTTCTGACTCCTCCCACAGTCAGTTACACCTGCCAACATTCCCATATTTTTCCAGCCTTTCTGGGTTGCTGTAGTAAGTCTGGGCAGGTGTGGCCCCATGGTGTGGAGCCAATCATCTCCAAGCTCTCATGCAGGTGCTGTAACCAGAAGAAGTTGCCTCCCAGTTCCATCCTGGGTTGAAGTCACTCCCATGTCCCTGGCTCAAAGCATGGCCACAGCTATTTAACATATCCATGAAACCAGTTAAAAGTTATTGATATGTTAAATGACCATGCCAGAGGTTAGCTGCAAAACTGTTGTGATACAAAACAGCTCTCAATGGCCCTGCTCCATGTGTCCCATCCCCCAGTTCAGACTTGTGGGGGTGAGGACATCCTATACACATTTTTCTAGTATTTCCTGGACACCCTGAGTTCTGGACCCCATTACAAATCCCTATTTGGGGGGCCCCTGGCTGTACCCTCTATCATATACAATGAGGATACACTAGACAAAGAGATGATTCATACCAAGAGGGACAAAATGGCATGGTGATGCAAGAGACCATCATGCTACTCAAAATATGGAGTAATTTAAAATTTATGGATTGTTTATTTCTGAAATTGTCCATTTAACATTTTTGGACCATGCTTGACCATAGGAAATCAAAATCATGAATAAGGGGGTGGTGGGAGACTGCTAGCTGCTGTATACATCTGTTTTAAATAGCTTTTCTTGATTACAACATGATCTGATATCTGAGAAATTCAAATTCTTCCATTCAAAGTTATTATTACACATTTAGTGTAAGAACTTCAAGGTTCAATGAAAACACTCTCTTGCCATTTCCCATGGGTTCTTCTAATCCTCCTGTATAGGTTAGAACTGTCAGCAATTATATTGCTGATACTTTCTCTGGTTTTACAAGTCACTGGCTCACCTGGTTTAACTCATGTCTTCTTCAGTGGTTCCTCTGGAACTCAACTCCATGGTTGACTTCCAGGTTGACTTCCATTTTTATCTCTATCTCCCACTCTCATCTGTCTTTCTCTGTTTCTGTCTTTTTGTGGTGTCCATGTCTCTCTTCTCTTTGTTTGGATCATAGGTGAGAATGTCTTCCTTAGTGTTTCTGTCTACCCACCTCTCAAGTTCAACTCATTTTACACCCACATCACACTCAAACTAAATGTTCTTATCAAAACTCATCTTCATTCAGTATCCAAGTCCACACTTCCTTTATTGACTTTTTAAACACAAAACAGAAAGCTTCCTAGTTCTATAACTAATGTTTCCATTTATATTATAACTTTTGCTATAAAGTCTAGAATATAATCAATGCTTTACATATTCTTTGATTTTATTCATGGCCTGCATATGTGTGAATTTGAATTCTATTACTAATTTTAAAAGGCTGGAATTCAGAGATCATCTCTCTCTCTTACATATATAAGAAATGAAAAGATAGATAAGTTTAAAAACAGTAAAAATTATGTTAACCGAGAATTAATTTTACCATAATTCTGAATTTTTGTAATATCAGAAATCCTCATAGGAAAATATAGTATTATCTAAGTAGGAAAATATCAAAGAATATTTTTTATTTTTCACAAGGATGGAAACAAAGAGCCATGGGTTTTTAATGGTGGTCTTTTGATTACATCTCTTTATTTTTTCCAGGGACCACCAAGGGCTCCTGCAAAAACAGGCAGCCAAGGAGGCTGTTTCCTGGGTTAGATATAAGACAAGATCATTGCAAAATGCACACAGAAGACAAGAGGCAAATTTGCAAGACAGAGAGAAGTTAGTTCCTTCTTTTTCATGTCAAATCCAGGCTTTGGCTTATTGATCATGTAAAACTGACCTAGATCACTCACCACACAGGCTGGTGGAAGGGTCAGGAACATGGGCTTCAGAGCTAAACTGGGCAGGACAGAATTAGTGAACTTGGCAGCTTCAGAGATTTGTTCACATCATTGAACCTCAGTGCTTTAGCTTCTGCTTTCCATAATTGGAATAATAATAGTACCCAGTTCTGAGCGTTGCTCTGAAAAATACAAAAGTTAATTTGTGAAATATCCCTACCAGTGGAAGTACTCAGTGAATGTCAATATTATTTTTTAATTCCAAGCAGAGATCATTTATTTTAGGCATCTGAATATGTAAACACCAAGTACTACAATGAAGATGATTTTTATTCACCACCTTTCCTTAGTTGCTTTTTTAGTGATCCAAATATTATAATTTTGTTTTATTTTTTTTTTAGTTACAGAATTTGGACTGTGTCAAACTTTTACTTTTATAAGACTTTAATAAATATTATTCAACAATATTTTGCTAACTGCTTATCTTGCTTAATTTGAATCTGTTTCCAAACGTCAGCAAGTCATGTCTTTTTTTTATAAATCCTAATCTTACTGTCAATATCATCATAGAAGATGCTATTAATTGAAATTTTTATCCTTTTCTGTTGCAGTGGGACTCATACTGACAGTTTTACTTACCATCTCTCACGGTGAATCAGGATCCCCTGGAGAAATTGTAAAAATACTTCTGCCATGATCCACTCCCATATCAATTAAGTCACAGTTTTTAAGGGTAAACAATAAACAAATAAAGTTAAAATGTAATTTTTAAGGGGAGAGTCTGGAGATTGTTACTTTTCTTATCTTCCCAGATAATAAATGTGCTTCTAGAGTTGAGAACCATTGATGATGAAACATTGGAAAAAACTGCCTCTCCTAACAAGAGGTGTCAAAAAATTTCAGCAACTGTTAATTATGTAAAAATTTTGAGTTTACTAAGATCAACATTGGGATATTGAGTACTTGGAGAAATCTGGATGACTTTAAAAGTAACCAAACCAAAAGACAAACTCTTTAGGTTATTCTCTAGGTATTAGAAATTTCAGAAGAGTGATACATACCACATATTCCACCCATAGTGTAACTAAAGCAGATACAGTAAACTAATCTTTCAGAGAAATACAAAAATGCACTACACTGCAACTTCCCGTTTATTCCCCTCTCATTTCATGTTTTGTGCTGCATTTGGAACAGACTCCAACCGTATATGTTGCAATTGCACTGTGATTGGTGTATGCCTGGTGTACAAATGCATATCATAAATAATGAAAAACAGACAAACTGACTTTATAGGCAACACAATTGCCTACTTAGGATCAATTAAAGCAGTAAAGATGCTGAATTTACCTGATGTTCTCATTAAGTTGGTATATGGTCCCAAACAACTAAATGCCACTGTACAAAAACATTCAATTTACCATATGTTACAATCCTAATGTAATTGCCATCGATCACTAAGTCACATTCTCTTTTTTGGATGATTTACAAATGAAGTAACCATATTATTATTTGATCATCACCAGTTATATATAGTGTAATATGAGGCAATGTTTTTATATTACTGAATAAAAACATGTAAAATATTTACTCTGTTGATGGTGACTTCAAAATACATTTTTAAATTGACCCACCAATCTTTTTCTTTACCAAGAATTCTATATTCTTATTATTCCTATTTCTTTTATTTGGTAAAAAATGGGGTGATATTTCTTTTAATTTTAAGAGCCCATTTTCAGTATAATTTCAAAAAACATTATCTTCTTAGAAAACATTTCATGTCACTGCAATGATAGAATGAAGCAACGCGTCTCCAACTAAATGGGCATATACTGGATCAAGTACACACTGACTGCTAACAGGTAACTAAGTCAATTGAATGGATCTGCTACGGTATTCAAAATGTGTGATTCCCTCTAACTCCCACGTCTCTATAAAGCAGTTAGTTCACGGTCAGTACATTTCACAAAGCTTGAAACTGAACTCGGGAAGTGGTTATACAGTATGTGCTCTTCCCCAGAAAATCTTCATCCCAGGTTGTTATCACCTGTGTGTCAGCTGCGCTCCCGCTAAAGGAGAGGAAATTGGCAACAGCATGTTCAAGTGATGAGTGACACCTTTTCAGCAAGTTCTTTATGTTCTCAACTGAGAATTCTGGAGCTCTCAGTTATTAGCAGGTGAAGAAGTCCAAAAAGGACTGCTTCAGGCCAGTGGGCTTCATTGAACCACTGTGTGAAGGTAACATCAGCTAGAAAATAAAATCTTTAACTTAACCTGTTCCGTAGCATTAAAAAGAGTTGGTGATGGATTTTTAAAAGAAAAGAAGAAAAGGAATCTAGCAGGCTGTTCACATAGCATCTAATAGTGTGGGAGGACCTTTGTGGGGTCACAGAATCACAGATCTGGCTTTACAGGTGATAAAAGTCAGTGAGGTCAGTTCACCAAAGGAAGATTTGGTGTCTCAATTTCTTAATAATGTGTGGGTTCTCAGGTTCAAATTCCTTCATGATAACCCTAGTCTAGACACCTATAATTCCTTACCTAAATTACGACTTGTTTGTTTCGTGTCTCTCTTCTACCTATTTTATACCCTGTAATCAGAATAATCGATCTGAATTTCAAATCTGATCATGGCTTTTGACTGGTAAAGATTTATTGTAGCCCCCAACTTTATCTTTATAGATAAAGTCCATATAAAACCTTCTTGTTCAGATTTTCTTAACCCTTCCCTACTTACCCTGTTTAATCTACATATACAGGACCTTTTTCTATGCCGTACCATGTCATTCCTCTGTGGGCTTCCACAAATGTTCCTCTAGCTTGTTCTGCTCTCTTGTCATCCATAATTCCCAGCACTCTTTTTCATCTGCCAAACTGTTACTTCTGAGATGCTACTTTTCCATGATCTTCTATGTGGTACAATTGTTCCCTGTTGTCCCTATTGTAAGGCACTCTCCCCTCTCTGTTATGATGACATGTTTGCATATTTATCTCTACCAATAATTTTAAGCTCTTGGAGAGTTGTATTTCTCAGTAGTATATTCCCCATGACCTAAAACAGCATATAGTACAAAGTGAGTGTTCAATAGATATTTGTTAAAAGCATAAAAAATGAATGAGCCCCATGTATTTATTTGATAAGTCAAAATGCATCAGTGACTCTTAGGTTCTATTTATTTTTTTAATTAATACTATTTTATGAAACTTCAGTTTAGTTTTGTTCTTTAAATCATTTGTATATATTCTCAGACCAGATATTTTGTAACCAACAAAATAAATTTTTTTATTCAAATGAATTATTAAATATAAAATACATGTACCAAAGAGGTATCATATTGCATACATTCTCTTATATTCTGCGTTTTTACCTAACATATAATACTAATTTTTATTTTAACCTATTATTATTGAAAATTAACATAATTAATGGGTGCATGGTATAATAACATATGTAAATGCTAAACATTTTATTTTTTGTCTGTTCTTAAAAATTTAGTATTATTTACAATTTCTAACTGTTATAAATAAAATCTGATTTGATATTTCCTGCTTTACCAAACTTTTCTAGAAGATAAGAACATCATCTTTAACCTCAATTACTATTCAATATTATAATACACATTATGCTTTTAGTCAACAATTATTTAGCTTACTAAAATTATTATAGTTTTGGCCAAGAGTGTGTTCAAGTATCTATTGTGATTTTTAAACAGTTTCTTCGACTCTACACATAGTACCTGTCTGATCACTTCATGTTTCCCTGTGTACATACCTACTATTTCTAACTTATGGCTCCAAATATTCTGAAGGTTTAGACGTCAGATCACCAGGCTTGACCAAACTACATATAAATATAAATATATAATCTGATTGAAGTAATGGTATAATAATTAAGCTTTTACTCAATACTTTGTATATATGTACACAAATATACATTTATACAGATATACTAATTCACATTCTCAAGGAGATTTACATCAATATATACATTTTTCTGCATTGTATTTGAGTTGATTAGAAAGGTTTATAATAATCATTTGAATTTGTGTGTGTCATGTTTTAACGTTATAAGCTACTATAAGTAGCTATCCAGAGATTTCAAGATTAAATGAAGCCCAGTGGTTAAGTCTTTGTTTTTTGAGGGTGTAGATTACTTTGCAATTATTGTTGTCTAGTCTTAGATACACATGTTTAACATTACTTTGAACAGAATCTGAAAGTTATTGAAAAATCATATCATATTATGTCAACCGAGTCATATTTAAGTCATTTATGAAAACAGCATGTCGATATAGAACCTGTAGCTCTTAAGAAACTGTATTAGCAATGTGTATCTTGTTTTCAATATAGTACATCCCCTGGGCTTTGGTAATGATGAAGGCGAACTTTGCAGATTAATTTTGCTTGTGAAAACATTCTTATAAAGTCACAATTCACCATGGCACGATCACCTTATACCTGTCCAACTAAACTGCTGGTGAAACATAGCAAATACTTTCATGAATGGGTATATTGTACCATCTTTAATAAATGACTAAAAAAGGTGCTATCCTACCAAAACATTAGAATTTGTTTTCATAGAGATCTTGAATGAGAAACGTTACCACATTGTCTTTTTCTATTATCACAAAAATGCTTGCATTTAATTTTAGTTCCAGACACAGCAGATGAATGTAATACTAGCAAATGCTTTGTGTGCCTTTGCTGCCCCCTTAAGACAAATAAACATAAATAAAAAAGCTAGTAAGAACCTAAAGTATCCTAAATTAGTTTCTTCAAAATATGTTTCTAAATCTTAAAGATGCTGGCGCTCATGTATATGTATGCGTGTGCACATATGAAGATAGAGATTGATTAAAGATTATTGGACATATAAATCAGTGTTTTGTTTGCCCCTTCTCCATAACCAATAAAATTGTTAGTTTTGTTTATCAGTCTGAGGAAACATGTTTATCTTAAATTCTAAAAAGTCTGAGATCGAGTACTTATTTTTGTCTAGTATGGTTTTTCTTGAAGTAAATCATGAAGAAAATAGCACTTTTATTTTTATGTCTTAATTATAAAAATTGAACTCGAGACTTTAATCAATGTATAAGCCTTAACCATCTAAATAAAAATATATGACTCATAAGTGTTTGTATAAATATTATTTAAGGAAAAGAAGCATTACATTAATATGATGCTTGAAATAATAAATTCTAAATTAAAACTGATTACATTACATTACATTACATTACTAAATGTTAACTGATTACACATTTTTAAAGAGGACAGATTGTAACGTGATATTTGCTACTGACTTTATTTCTAATACAATAGACATTAGAATATTTTGGTTTCAACTTATCCTTTAAACTAGTTTTATTTAAAGCAAATCAAGAAATTTTAATCAATTAATATACATTTAGAAAAGCATTATAGTTAAGACTGTTACTGTAAGGCAGACTTGGTTTATCAAAAACATAACAGTTTTGAAGAAAAGCAACCTACAAATACTAATGAAGGAGATTAAAATTTTCCAAATTCTGCAATATGTTATTATCAAAAACCATTAGCACATTTTCCTTCATACACATTAACATATTTTTCTTCAGCTTTAAGAATTTAACTCATTATTGATCTAAATGGGAATATTCAATGACCACCAATGTTCTTTTGTTTTTAACTTTTATTTTGGGTGATGTGTATACAGTAAATATTAATAAATTTGAAAATGTTATTTGGAAATACATAGTGCATTATGTTGAGGACTAAATAAGATGTTTTATAAATGTATACTGTATTTTTTATTGCAAATGCAGGATTTAAGAAAAAAGATTATTGCAACTCATGTTTGCTAAAACATCTCCTCTGTCATTTATGCTTTGTTATCTAAACAATTCTACCACAAATAAATGAATATGTTATACTTATTGGTCATGCAGATATGCCTTTATAATAATTTGCTTTACAATTCTATACAGAAAATTAATAGAGTGATTTACAAAGAAAGGTGTATGTGTGCCTCTGTGTGTGTGTGTGTGTGTGTGTGTGTGTGTGTCTGGAGGAATTAGGATACTGAGTGGGAAAAGAAAGTGGTGGGGAAGTCCACTGAGTGGAACGTGTCAACCTGAAGGAAGCCCCATTTTATTTGTCAAAAGGATGGTAAGTGAAAGGTGCTAGAAGGCCAGGACAAGCCTGATTCATATTGGCAATAAGGGTTAATGGTGGAAGCCAACCGCCCTGAACTGTATTCGCCTTACATTTTGCCTCTCTCTTATCATGTACAGAAGATTGAAAAAACTGTTACAGCTGAGCATGCCCAACAAACACAGGCAGGTTTGGCTGCGAGCAAAAAGCTACATCAATTCCCCTTTGCATCTGCATCAACTACCAGAGAGCAATCAGATGTATCAGTGGGAAGCCTTTCCTCACTGTGAATGGACTGACCAGTTCAAGCAGAATAATTCTTGCAATGCCTTGCCAGATGTTCAGGGAAACCACTGGGCTTTGCAGTCTGCTATTAAGTGGTAATCATAAAAAAATCAGTTTCTTCAATGGATTATTTTGCCGTCTACAAACAAAACTTTAATGATTAAACCATGAAAATCAATGTGTTATTGTATTTAAAAATTGTATTTTTGACCTTCAGTCATTCTTATGACTATTGTAATGTTTATTCAGGGCTGTAGAGAGTAAATAGCATTTTAAAATTTATTTTCTCTTCTATCATTATATCAATCTTATGTAGCAGAAAATAAAGTTATTATCATTGTTCTAATATTATGATGATGAACTACTGTAGACACTTCTTTTTTTTAACTTTTTTTACTGATGCTCAAACAGAGTTGTCTCCATTCTCCCATGACCACTCTCCCCCACCCTACCCACACCCACCTCCCACCCTCAATTCCACCCCACCTTGGCTCCCTCATTCATGTCCTTGGTGTTCATTTACACACCTTAAGTGAAAATGTAAAATGCATTGTAAAAGTCCAACCTGACAGCCTCTAGAGTAGAAACTGTGTCCCTTGGTCTTGATCATTACATTGGTCAAATTAAGAAAAACTATGATGTAACAAAATTCCCTCCCCTGAATTTTAATGGGATTCAATAATACATGATTGTGTTTTCTCCCTCATGTTACATATTTGCTACCAGTCAGCTGAACATTTTTTATTCTGGTACCAAGAGCTATGAATTAATCTTATCTGCACTATTGTTAAAATAAACAAAAATAATGGAAGAAATTGATGGCTCTTAAGTACCCTGCTCAGAAGTGGCAAATATCCCCTTTGCTCATACTGCATGGGCCCAACTAAGCAAGGCACACGGATTACACTGGCATCACTGGAGTGGCTGAGTGTTACCCTCCCAGGGTAGGGCACTACAAGTCCACAAGTCTCATGGTCACATGGCCAGACATGACATCAACAGGGTAGGAAAGATAATCCTTCCACAAAGAGAACAGAAATATCAGAGGAAAAATAATATGATCTTTCATGGTTGTGAAGGTGTCAAAATAGCCGTGGAGTAATTCCTGATTAGTATGTGTCAAAAGAACATCCTAGATATGAAGGTAGGTTCTTATTCGGATGGAATCAAGGCAAGAGAATGCTAAGTTAATGTCACAGCTGCAAGCCTCATAGAAATATTTACTCTTGAGACTAAGTTAAATTTGTGTTGTCCTTGTGTATCCAGGGAGCAAGCTTAATACAGTAAGTACCAAAACCCTGTTTCAGAAGTCCCTCAATTTTATAGATACATAGTTAGTGCCTAATGGCTTTCTGTCCTTCATTGTCCTTAGTAAAAAGTCCTTCAGATGTTTCAGCTGTCTCCTACGAAACAAAGCACTTTTTGTGTACTATAGGGACAGATGGTTCAAGGAGAGTTGTGTGTCCCAGGCAGTCTGCTTGATAATGGCTGAGAAAAGCAAATGAAAGACTTCAAGACAAGATAACATTCAGAGTGACAAAGTAATGCCAATTGTTCTTGCTACTTCCCTTTTAGAAATACTCCTCCCAGTGTTGAATATCTGAAAATATAGGTTTTGTTTATTAATAAATGTAGTATGTCCTTGTGTAGCCTCAGGGATAAAAACTGACCCTATAAGTATGGAGAGATATAATAATTCTAATCACAGCATATTATGAGGTATTTGCATTTTTAGAATTAAGTTTTAAAAAGTTAATAAAAATGCATGTGTATTTAGGCTTTAATTATTAGAGATTATAATTATCAGAAATTATAGGAGTCTCATAGCATTTTAAACATATTTTTTGTTTGTAAAATACTGCCTGATTAAACACAGAACATATGTTATAATTTAATTGGCCAAAGTTAAATCGAATTCAAATAGAAAAGCCCATTTTTGTTATCTCTTCTTTTTTCTATTAGAAGTAAACTCAGTTTCCATCACTTCCAGGTGCAAAGTTTCTTCTAGAAAATCTGGCAATCATTTTTATCAGGGCCAAATATTCTCAGGTATTAGTACTCAAAGAGCTCCCTCAAGCACTGGTCTGTTCTATTCTCAGTATCTTTCAGGTTTTAATCCTTTTTTTGAAACAGTTGCTGAGCAGAATGAAGCCCATGAAAATGGAACTGGGAGGGTCTGCATATGACTCACAGTGAGGAGTATAATTGAGCTTAGCTTTTCATGCTGGTCTAATGATATGTATTTAGTGTTCTTGCTTCTTGAAAAACTTGGGACTTTGAATTGAGGCTATTTTGCCAAAAAGATGGCATACAGACCATGATAAACAAATGTGTAGATTTCTGTATCACACATTTGGAAGTACAACAATGAGACCTTTAAAACAAATATAGATATTTTATATGGAGACTTGATACAGGTATGCATTAATCAAATCAGTGTTTTAATGACAGAAAATGCAACTTTTGTTAAATGCAATAGCAATTCTTAGTACTTCGTAGCCTTAAACAGTAAGAATGTTAAAATGTTGTGATTTCATAGTTCATTGTTCTTTTGCCAATCTGAGTGTGAGCTTGTGATTTTATTAGGAAATAAATGTCAAGAAATGACAAGTGTTATAATGTAATTTAAAATCTCATATTGATGTTTGTGTCAGTGTTTCTTAGCACAAAATGCTAATCAATGTTACGCAAGAAAAATGTTGTCAAACTCTTTCAGGAAAACTCTGCTAAATGAATATAGTTGAAGTACATCTCATAGCCTTTAATCTATTAATGTACATCATACTTTCCAAACGAACGTATTCCATGCTGTATTTCCCAAATTCCTAAGATATTTTCCTCCAAAGCCTAGATTTCCTCTACAGAAAATATTTGGTAGACACTATTCATGGACAATATTGTGGTAACCCACATTTCACATCTGCACCCAGGAGTGGCCTTCTAAAGCCAAGCCTGGCTCCAGAGAGTGCGGTGACAGGAAGTCTGAGTAAACAACTCCGCCCAGACGCGCCATGAAGTTTTTGGCTGGTTTAAGAATACCAAGGTCTGGATTTCAGCCAGGAAGGGTTTCGCTTGTTGAATTAAGGCTATAGATTTCACAGATAAAGAAAGTAATTTCAAACTTGTCTTCCTAACCAGTTTACTTATTTCTCTCAGAGCAAGCTTAGCACTACAGCTCCGATCTAAAATAGGCCTAGCTCTTCAGTGTTTCCTGGATGGAAGTGACCTGACAATAGCTTCAATGGACAGTCATTTCTGTCTCTTTTATACCGTTGCTTTATGCACCTATGGTCTATTCTCCTTACTTATTTATATTTACCCCATGTAAACTTCTATTAGAAGTGTTCATTGCAGTTAAGATGACAGGCACTCTGGGTTCACACAGTCTGACTTAAAATTTTAGTTCCATTACTTAACAGCTGCATGGTGGTGTATAAATTACTTAAACCCTCTAACCTCAATGTTCTTATGTGTGGAATGAACATAGTGATTTCCAATAGGAAATATGGGATAAACAAATAGCCACAGCAGAGCTTTCATAAATCCTGAATTAAAGAAGAGCTTTAGATATGAAGGTCTATACTTAAACACTAGATATAATATGTAGAATAGAGTTTTTATGGAAACCTGGCTAAGCAAAAACTTTTCTTACTTGGGTTTTATAAAGAGCGAGATATTTCAATGGCAAGTGAAACAAAACTCAACTTGAACTGGCTTCTGCCCCCCGAAGAGGTATTTATTGACTAACAAACCGTAAACCAAAACTCGTGGGTAACTCTGGCTTCATGTATATCTTGTTTCAGTTCTCAAATCTGCTCATTTTCATCCTTCAGCTCTGTTTCCTCTATGTAGGCAGCATTCTGGGCTTTGGATGTTCTACCCCAATTTTATCCCATTTCATCTATGCTTAGCTTCAGGTTCTCATGCTTACAACATTAAGATTGTAGCCCTGGCTTGTGTGGCTAATTGAATTGAGAACCAGCCTGCGAACAAAAGAAAGGGTTGCTGGTCCCATTCCCAGTCAGGGCACATGCCTGCGTGGTGGACCAGGTCCCCAGTAGGGGGTGTGCAAGAGGCAAGCATACATTGATATTTCTCTCCCCCTCTTCTTCCCTCCTTTCCCCTCTCTCTAAAAATAAATAAGATATATTTGTAAAAAGATTGTAGAATAATACATTCTTCTAGGATATATCCAACTTATGTTTTAGGATTAACTCTCTTATTGGAACAAATGAGTTCTCATACTTATCAAGAAACAATAGCTGATTACTTTAAGCCTGGGTTTATGACCATCTCTGGGGTGAGAACTGTACTAATATTGATATACAAAGAGATGCAGGAAGCTGGCACTATCTGAAGAGAAAGAAGAATGTAGGTAAGACAATAAAAATTATTGTCTCATTTTGGTCTGCCACAATACACTTGCTTGCAGGTACATCTAGAAAGATAATGAAAAGAGTTGACCAATAGCCTGTGGCTACTATAGATTTTTCCAACAATTCATTTTTTTTGCAAAGATATGGATAATTCAAATAATTCAGTTTATATTCAGAATATGTTATTTTTGCCATGATTAGATATTTTCCTATATACGTTTTGTTCTGTCTAATATTTTAATGACCTTGCATTTCTCAACTCAGTAATAACTAGCAACCAGAAGGAAAAAGCATAGAATTATACAGTATTAAGTGAACTGCATTTTGGTATTAAATTGTTGTACCAATAAGCCTCAAATTTCGAAAAGATCAAATACATTTATATGCAAAGATATATGCACTCCTATGTTCATTGCAGCATTATTCACAGTGACGGAAACATGAAGCAAACCAAAGCGTACTTCAATAGAGAATTGCATGAAGAAGATGTAGTTCATATAGACAATGAAATCCTACGCAGCCATGAGAAAAGATGAAATACCACCAAATATTGTGACAACATGGATAGACTTTGAGAATATTATGCTAAGTGAAATAAACCAGAGAAAGCTAAGAACCATATGATTTCACTCATGTGTGAGATATAAAACTAAAACTCACAGACAACACTATTGTGGTTACCAGAGTAGGGTAAAAGGGGGCCAAATATACGGTGTCGGACGATGACTTGACTTTGGTGGTGGGCACATAATGCAATGTACAGATCATGTATCACACAAATGTAGACTTGAAACTTATGTAATCAATGTCACCCTAATGAGTTTAATTAAAAATAATTACTGTTAAACTACTCTTTTAATAGTGTATGAGTAATATGATTCTAGAGAGCTTGGCTTCTCTATCATACATGCAGTGATATTAAGTCTGTTTCATTATTTAAAATACACGTAAAATGGAGAAAAATAGAAGAAAACTGGAAATTCAATAGATGGATGTCTGTGTATTGGCTTGACTTTGGCAACACATATAAAAGTGTGTAATGATTGTGAGAGGAAAAAGTATCATGTAAGAATTTGTATGAGTTATACATTTTTCCTGTTGTTATAGCTAATATCATTTTGTGTGCATAAGACAACTATTTGAAATTATAGGATAATTAAATATTCTAAGCTTGTGTGTGTTAAAATTTAAAATGAATTGAAAAAATGTTCAGTAAGAGATATTACTAACACAGGCATCCAGAAAATATAAAAGAAATGGAATATATAAAGTTTTCTCATTAATACATTTACTTATGCATTCACTCAATAAATATTAATGAGTACCCACTGTTCCAGGCACTGAACATGTACAAGAAATTCAGCAAGAATGATGCATTCATAGTGTCTACCTTCAGGTTCACTTTCTGGTACATTGCTACTCTTGGGTGATTTCCTGTTATATGCTAAATATGATATGTAACCCTGAGACACAGTGGGTACTTTCAAACAACTAACAATTAATATAATACTACTTTAGTGTGAATAAATGGCAGGAAAATGTGGGTGCAGGGTTCTTGTGAAGCTAATAAGAGAAGCACTTGAAGACTGGCATGCTGGAATAATTTCCTGACAAAACTGATAAATAATGAATTGGATTTAAAAAAATGATAGATCATTCTAGGTACTAGGATTAACACCAAGGAGAAGGAAGGAGTCAGCCATTAACCCATATTATTAGGGAAACTTTAAATGTTTAATATAATTGAGTCGGGTACAGCAAAGGAAAGAACTGAGAGAAGCATGGCTGGTTAAGAAAAGAATCAAACCACAAAAACCTTCCCAGCCACTCAAATATAATTAAGCCCCTGAGATTTTTAAGGCCAACAATATATGTGAAAGGCCATACCGACAATGGCATAGTGGCTGGATTGAAAGGAAGACAGTAAAAACAGAGATGTAGATATTTATTAGAAAGGTATATCAGTTATTCAAGTGATAAATAATTGAAGTGAGAACTAAGACAGTAGCTGAGGAACGAAAAGAAAGGGAAAAATCAAAAAACATTCATGAAAGAGTTGGACTGTAGTGTTGGGAGATAGGAATTGGTTGTTTCTAATGTCTAATAATATGACAGAAATATTTTCCACTTTGCATAACAATGAAAGAGTGATCATGTGTCTTTCACATAGGAACTAGGTAGGAATTAGAGGAGATGTATTAATTACAAGAGAAAACAAGGTTTACCATTGACCTATTAGACTTGAAAGTTTTTCTGCCTTTTGATTTGATATTATTTCCTTAGAAGTATTCATGGCATATTTTTTACTTTTTAAGTGTGATGATCAAAGGAATAATTTTAATAAGTTAAATTCCACAAAATAGTATTAAACAATTTAATATGTTTAATCAAATCTGAGTGACCTTGTCCAAGGTGTCTTTTTTCATTGATCTATTTAATTTGTAGCTCTTTGCCTTGAAGTCACATTTTCAGACATATACATAAGTACTTTGCTTTTTCCTCTGTGGCAAAGACAACATTAGAACATGAAAGAAGACATTAGACATAAAAGAAGACAGGTAATAGTTTAAAGCCAATTTTATTTTCAAGTCCCTGTTTGGTAGTCATTCTCCTTGACTGTTCCCACATCCCCGGAAAAACATCCAGGTGTGAGAAGGAGCACCTGTGAAAAATTAAATGAGGATGAAAAAGAGTGTGTACCTTTATAGGTTTGAGGTTGGATGCATTCCAACCTCAAAACTATAGTCAGGGTCCTATTAGCAAAATAAGTAAGAAATAAGCACAACAGTATCTTTATTATTTCATTTCCAGGGCAAATAACTGAGTATGTAAGTTATTTTTCACAGCAACTATGAAAAATTATAAATTCAATAGTGGGTCTAGAAAAAGGTTAATGATCTAGGATGCCCTGAAGTATAAGTTTAGTATGCTTATCATTTGGAATGAATGTTCCTATTTAAACACTAAATAACTTTGATCCATGACTGAGAAGCACCTGGTTAGGTGACTAGTTATGTAGTTGTGACAAAGTGAAGTTCGTGGTTCAATAAAGGTGGCAAACCGTTATTGAAGGTCTAGGTGCCACAGCAACTCCCGGTCATAACATGTTTCTCCAGAGGGCTGTGTTAGAAGGAAGAGAGAGGCAAGTGTATAAGGACCATATCAAACTTAAATCAGTAGTTAATCATGGGCAATATCTCTTGTTTGCACTGAGGATGTTTGTACCAAACATGCTAAATTTGATCAGGGACTATGGCACTTTGTTGGGTGGTAGAAATTTGATACAGCTGAAAAATTCTAGACTTAGGCCCGAAGACCTAAGAATCTGTATTTAATGTTACTTTTGCTCAAAGACAATGTAATGTTCAAAATAATTTACTCTGCAAATTTTCAACTATTTAAAAAATTTAAAATACTAAACTCTATGATGATTAACAAGGATTTCCCCTATCCTTTTTTTAATGGAGCTATGCAAATCCTTTATACTGTACTTAGAGTAGCAAGCTTAATGTGATTATGCCAGTGTGAGTTCTAGATAATATAATTTTCAGCTGTAAATATGGTTATACTACCTATGCCTTTACATCTGGAAAATGTTTTCTCTCGCCTATAAGTAGGCATTATCAAAGTTCATGATATCAGTATGTTTTCTCAAAGTATATTACCACTTTTAATAGTCTTAAAAGAAGGAAAGAGCTTAATATATTTATGTTTAACTCAAGGAATAATTAGTGGGCAGATAGGGCTGTATTTCTAGACAAAGTGAGTTTGTAATATTTGACATCCAGTAAAACACATTTCATAACAAAAACCTTGAATTGAGCTGGGTTTGTAGCTTGCCTTATTTTACTGTAATAAACACAAGTACTTTTTTAAATTCAAGAATACTTTTCATGCCATTGGCCCTTTCTATTACAAAGTTTAACTGTTTCAAATTTCATTTTAATCAGGCCAATAAAATGATGGACAGACAGTGGGAAATACTTTAATGACAATATAATAAATATTTTAAAATAAGTATGTACTTTGAACATACTCACCCTCTCACAGAGTCAAGCTTTTCATAAGAATCTGGTTGTTCATAGACAAAAGGAAATGAGAAGTCAGTACCTTTGTTCAATAAATTTAATGCTATTTTCATGTTTAACATTTCAAGTTATTTTTAAATATCAACTGTTCATTTTCTAACCGGTAGACAATGGTATTTCCATGATCATAGCTATCTTGCTTTTAAACAGTTCTGAATATCCACACCCATGAGCATGTAAATATGTAAGACTAATTAGTTAATCAGGGAAAATAATTGTTCTGAGTAAAAAATAGCTTTCTTAAATTTTCCATTCACAATTTCTTCAATCTTTTTTACCTTTAAAGGCTTAGACAGGTTCCCCCATTTTGGTGATGTGTTAAGACTTACTGATTTATTATTCACTTCTAAATTGAGATAATTGATATTGATCTCTATACCTTGTAGATTATTATTGTCTAGGAAGGAAGTTATTCTAAAGGTGGCATATGTGAAATAAATAGCATTCATGGCAGAAAAAAATCAATATCTAAACCTGAAGAAGAAGTTTTATTCTGTCTTTTTATTCTTAAAATGTTTGAACTGGGGATATGCTCTAGCTGGTGTAGCTCAGTGGATTGAATGCAGGCTGCGAACCAAAGGGTCACCTGTTCAATTCCCACCAGGGCACATGCCTGGGTTGCGGGCCCAGTGCCCAGTAGGAGACGTGCAATAGGCAACCACACATTGATATTTCTCTCCCTCTCTTTCTCCTTCCCTTCCCCTTTCTCTAAATATAAATAAATAAAATCTTTAAAAAAAACATTAGTAATAAACTATTTTTTTAAAAGGAAAATAAATAGATACATAAATAAGCAAACAAAAGGTTTAGTTGCACAATTCTGGGATATGTTTTCTAATTCTTTGTGAAAATATAAATATTATGTAATAATCCATAGTAATTGCTGCTAATATATAATAGAAAGCCTACAACTGAGATAATTGCAGCATTTTGGTATGGAAGATGTTTTAAAGATGTGTCTCCCAAGCTCTCCAACTACATCTCATGCAGGAGTGTTGCTTAGCACATATGTGTGACTCTTGTCAGTTTGTTGAACTTTTTCAGCTTCCATTCTATCACGGAAGCCTAATGCATTTGTGAAATTATGTAAGATTCTAAGTTACAGAGTCATAGCATTTAGGTGAAGAAGGGATAATAGAGATCACCCATCCCCACAGACGTTTTACAGAAGGGGGACGTTCATACATGGAGGATGTTATAATGGTCAAATCATATGCAAGAATGCCAGGAGGGATATTTTGTACTAAGAATTAAATAACAACATAAGCTTATCATAGAAATAATAGAATAATTTATTTACATTTTGGGGGGATCTGAATTTAGAGCAGACAAAGGAAAGAAGAAAACGATATGAAAGGCTAACATGAGGACCACTAATTTACATTAAAGCTATGGGTAAATGAAAAAGGAAATAAAAAATCCCAAGCTAGTCCTAAGAATATTAGGAACTATATTGATCTCCATAAATAAATTCAATATCTTTCTCAAACATTTTATCCACATAGTAATTTTAATACTCTGGGCACCATTTTTAGTTACTACAGTGTGTACTCAAACTGATAAAACTCTAAGTTACCACTGTGCTTAATTAATTTAAATTTTTAAATAAAAAGTTTACTTTGAGACAACTGCAGATCTATACAAAGTTATAAAAATGATGAGAGACTTCATGTATCCTTTTCCCAGTTTCCAATAATGATAACATCTTGCAAGATTACGGTATATAATCACAGCCAGTTTTACAGTATAGTCAAGATACAGTACAGTGCCTCCACAACCATAATGTCTTTTGTCATCTTTTCACAGGCATCATCCATACCACCTTCCTCTTCACTCGGTCTCTAATCCTGGCAACTACTAATTTGTTTTTACATTATCATAATTTTTAAAGTTAATTTTAACAAGAGACAAATAGTATTTTATAATATTGTTCTCTCAGTATATAGAGTTCATATTTTCTAAATTTTACTTTTAATTTAAATTTTAGAGTATCTATCAATAGTATAAATTTATCAATTGATATTCCTTATTAAAAAAAGACCTCTTTATTGTTTATGTGCTTGGTAAAATTCTAATAATTTAAGAGGAAATATTAAGAAGTACAAAAGCAATAGGGTGGAATTTATTGTAGAAAGTGTATCATGTTATTTCTCATTGATGTGTCCTTAAAAAAATAAATTATCTTTCTGGATGATGTTGCTTCATGTAGAAAACTTCAGAGGTTGCAATGATCCTTAAAGCTCATATAATGCATGATTCCACTTATAATAAGATAATTTATGAAATAATTTGAGCCTTTTCCTCCACAAATCCAGTTTTCTTTTATAAGTATAAAGCAGCAGAGCCACAAAGTATAGCAATGAATAAATATTCAATGTGGTTGAGATGCAGCAAATTCAGCTTATACCCACAAGTCGCCACCACTGTAATTCACACATACGTGATCTATCTGGCCAATTGGTGTGGCAGCCATCCTATGGCTAATTTAGTTACTCAAGGGTGGAACCTCTAAGAAGAGACTTTAGCTTATGAAAATGAAGAAGCGCCCACCTTCCTCATTTTAATGCAATTTCAGGTGGGATATTTTGGAGCTTAAATGATGCATATCACTTACATTGATGCCTTGGCATGCCCTCTTCTCTTGCCCTTTCCATACCTGTCAATGTGGATTAATAGCTGGGTCTAAGGAGAGACAGAAGGCTGAGAACAAACATGTGAAAGGAATATCTCACTAAAAATTAAGAAAGACTGATTCATTCATTCAAAAATTGTGCCTAATATACACCAGTCACTTTTCTACATGCTAAAAATGTAGCAGTGAACAAAAAGAGAAATTCCTTCTCTCCTGGCACTAAGTGATGGTAACATCACAAAAGCAGCCAAATTATGGTACCCATGTTGGGGAAGAGCACAGAAGGAAAGAAAAAAGACTTTCTTTTGCAATTCTATAGTGACATAAACTGGTTTTAATATTTTTATAGACACTACCAAGCACAAGTCCATTACTAATGCTGTTGGCCATGGTGATTTGTTAAAAATTATATGACACAGAGTAGAAATATCAGCAATATCAATACTGTTAATTCTTCATGAGTTCAGAAATAAGGCATCTGAAGAAGTGCTCAACAAAGGGAATTTTAACCACAGGTGTGGCTAAAGCAACTCAGTGCTTTAGAGACCCAGCAGTGCTGCCCCGCCTAGTGAGGCTCAATGGACTGAGTGCCGGCCTGTAAACCAAAGGATCAATGGTTAAATTCCCAGTCAGGGCACATGCCTGGGTTGCAAGCCAGGTCCCCAGTAGGGGGACTGTGAGAGGCAACCACACACTGATGTTTCTCTCCCTCTCTTTCTCCCTCCCTTCTCCTCTGTCTAAAAATAAATACTGAATAAATCTTAAAAAATAAAACTAGCAGTGCCCATTAATTGGAGTGGTAACATACTATATGGCTAAACTAGAGGTTTTAAGAAATTAAGTGCTTCCAGGTAGTTGATGTATCTTGGAGTTAGGTGTAAAACATCCTTTAGGGATTCCCAACTACCTAGAAGTCCTTTTGGTGTTGCCAACACTACTGAGAAACACAATAATTCTCCTTGGGTCACCTCTGAGATTAGTTGAGATTGCCACAAATTCCTATGATTGCAGCCACCCTTCCACTAAAATTGCACAATTCTCAGCTTTTTGCCTCAGAGCACTGGAATTCCTGGGAGCTTGCCTAACCTGTCCCTTTGAAAGCATTAACACTCCCAGTGAACTCTAACCAATGAATGATGTGAATCTATAGATAAATGTCAAGCCTAAGTGCATTCCATGTGGCTCCTGAGAGGTGCCTCATCATAATAGATTCTTAGCTGCTCAGAGGGGTAACTAATCAATAATATATCCTATTTTTGATCTATTCCTCCTTATTGCTTCATGTCAACTTCCTCAGATTATCTTCAATAAATGCTATTGGCCCTGTAGAATCTAAATGAGGGTTAGAATTACTCATCAGAGGGAAAGAAAGAGTCAATAAAATATTAGCTGCACATATAAGCCTGAGCGCATTAATGTTCCACTTTAAAACCATAACAGTTTAAGGATCTAGATATGGAATAAAGCAATAATTCTGCTCTTAAATACATAAAAAAGGTCTAAATTATTACTAAATTAGTGATCAGGAAGCAAAGTTGGTTATAACATACACTTAACAAAATTATACATAAACTTCTCTGTAAATCAGTTATCTAACATGAACTTGATCTTGATTATGAAACCATATTTGGAAGTTCAACTAATTAGGGTGGCAAATATTGCCTGAATGTGGAGCTAATGGTAAATAACTTGGACTTCACTAAGCATATTTTTATTGACTTTAGCCTGTGTATTAAGAACAAGATGGAGATAAAATGTAACATGAGTTCTATACTTTGTAGAGATACATTTTACATACATGAAAATATCAATAAGAAGAATTAGCAGTAATATATAATATAAATGATATAACTAGATACTTGGGAGGTTGAAAATGAGAAAGTTCAATTCTAATATTCAAAGAAAGAATAGTGAAGAAAGAATCATCTATGATGGATATTTTTTATTCGCAGGAATATCAACATGCATAACAGCATGCAAAGTGGTAGGAATTCTCAGGATAAGTGAATCAATCAGATTAACTAGAATAATACAATTGTTTGAAATGATTAGAAAAATGGTTTGGGGCAAAACTGTGAAATCCTTAAAATTATGGATAGCTTACTTTATTTCAAAAGTAATGCAAAACCATTAAACAGTTTTTGATCAGATTAATTTTATCCTCAGTTTTGATCTCTGTACAGTCTCGGCCCTAGGGTCAACAGAAAGAATGTTTTGAAAATGGATAGAATTTTTATTACAGGAATCACTAGAGAAACAGTACTAGGTATGTGCAGGAAAGCCTACTTTTGGACTGAAAATTAAAAATGAAGAGTAGAGCTGCTGCTTGAGTGTGGGAAAATAGATCCACTGACAACATTGAGTAGCGGCAACCTTGCACATCTCTACATAAACCAGATGCATGCAAGCCTTAACCAAAGTCTGACCCACACCTTGATGTAATGTGTTGTAACCATCACCGAAACATGGTAGGAGCAATGTACCAGTCACCTCTCCATCCTGCAGAGGTTCTCTATCTTATGGAAGGCTGCCACAAGGATATGACCCTTCTGCTACCCTTCACCTTCTATCTCATCCCTCTTTTGCATATAAAACTGCTAGAGCTGACTACTCAATGTATACAGTGACCCATTTTTCATATATTCTATTGCCTGACCCATCGGATTTGGTATCCTTCTGTGGGACTGGAGATGCAGGGAGCTGACATTATACCGATCTTGCTTTTCTGCATACAGAATAAATTGTTTTATTCATTTTTTCAGTGAGGAAGTACGAGAATTAAGTCAAAGCCAAAGAACTATGAAGTTAATAATTTAGGAGGGAGAATGAAGAAAGGTGATGATGGAAATAACTCAAGATTGAGGATTGTCACTGGGCTATGGTACAGTTTTTGTAATTGCTCAAGTAGAATAGCTTGGAAAATTGATATGGACATCTTGCAATGTATATATGTCTAAAAGACTGAGTGATAAGAGCAGGGGAATCAAATTACTAAAGATCATCTTGAAGATCAAAAAAAGTTAATCAGAGTGAAAAAAGAGGAAAATATAAAAGTAAGTGGTTGAGTTAAGAATGAGAACTCCATGGTGAGAAAAACTAAATAGTAAGTTCCAAGAACCTATTGAATATCTTATTTATAATTTTATCCTCCAGGAATCCTATGAAGTTAATGGTCAATATATAATTGAGAAATCATGTCACGGATTTTATGATTCTTACATAAAGCATACATAGTCAAATACTTTCTTAATACTTATGTGCACTTTGTCAGCCTACTCCCTCACTAACACACACACAAAATTGCCTTTTTAATATTTTGTGTACTTTGGTAAATTCACAGAAAGTCAGTAATGAAATAAAAATTATATATAATGTTAATAACATTAAATTTTATGTGATTAATATAAATGCACATTACAGCAGTTATCAGTAATGATTGCTATGGGAAATGACCATTTTGTGATCTGGATTTTTCATAATTAATAATATTTTAATTAAGGTTCAGAAAAACTTTAAACCATATTATTCCAACATTCATCATGTTATATGTTTGTGAACACTGTCAAACTTTTGCTAAGAAGTACTCACCATTACTGTGAGCAATAGAAGACATTAACTCTTCAATAAGTAAAGTTACTTTTATCACTCACTTTTGTTGGTAACTAAAAATGAATGTTTCAGATTTCTATCATTACTATAACATTTAATACATGTTAATTGCTATCTTTGACTTCTAAACATGTTCCCGTATGTCTGGGCAGTTAATGCCTTTCCAATGAAGCTTTACATTCAAGCGCTACAGTGAAAACAAAGAGGCGTCAGTAACAAAGCCTGCAGTATGACGATGCGGTATGGTCTATGAGAGGACTTCTAGGAAAAAAGCCATTCATTCTTTCAGTAAGGCAAAATCTGAAAGTCGGTTTTTCACACTTGGCAGTAGATCAGCATAATCAAAGTCCTCTTTGGAGAATTGTGAACATAATGGAAAAGAAAGTCATATATTTACCATGCTGTAATAGAATATTTCGTAATAACACTCATTTTGAAGCATTGCCAATGCTTTTGTAAGAAGTAATGGAAATGCTGCATTAGTATGAATAAGACACGATGATTCTCTCCAGCAGTAAAATGAATGATAGAATTCTTTATTACCAATGCCAGAAAATTTATACTGACAAGTATACTCATATAATTCATGGAATGACATGCTACGTTGTATTGTCTTGTCAAATAAGGGAGCATTTTAATTTAAGATAAATTGTACTTTATGAGCTGGTACAGTCTTCAAGGATAATTTATTAAAGTTCTAATCATTATGATTGATTTTTTGAAAATTAAAAATGAATTTTCAAGTACTCTGATTATAAGAACAATGTTCGAATGGATAGCCATGTTTTAAGATTATAATCTAGAGAAGTAAAAAAGTGTGATTCTTTATGAAAGGAGGTTTCTTGGGTAATACTTTTCTAAAGATTAAGGGCATTTCATGCTTTGTTTAATTTATAGAAGACAAAATAATTTTGACATGCTCCACTTAGGAAGAATTATACATACAAGTTAAGATATTCGTGGAGATAGTTTAATTGCTTTTTTTTGCTCAAATTATGTAATGAAATAATTCATTAAATGGTCTCATTCTGATTCAATAGGTGTGAATGAGCAAAGTATGAATTAAAATAACAATAACATGTTGAAATATGTCAATTTCCATTTCTTTTTACTATAAGAATATTGCAGTGAGATATTCCATGATAAACAATATCTACCTCTACTTTGTAATAAATTTAATTTCAGATTCAATATATTTATTGGGTAATAGTCAGGAATCAGGAAGAAAACTTATTTGAAGCCTTAAAAAAATCTATGGGAAAACCATACTAATATTAATAAATTAATAAAAGGGAGAAACTTGATAACATGTTATGTTAAGATACTCAGGTGTTATATTTTTTAAAATGAAAGCATTAACATGTTTTTAAATTAAAGTTCTTATATAAAAATGATTTTTATTATGTGCACATTTTAATGTTAAAATTTAATGAGAGAAAATATATAGTCCTCAAAATATCACATAACTTGAGACAAATTACAAATAATGATGAATTAAAATTGGGTTTTCAAGTGGTATTTACAATGATAATAAGAAACCATAAGTTAAAGTAGAAAGAGCAGCATTATTGATAATAAGAATTATGAGTAAATTATGAATTATTATTATCAAATATGATCATGAAATATTGGTGAATGTATTTAATGTACCAGTATATACACTTTATTAGTATTCTAAATCCCTATCTAAATTTCAATAAAATTGATCTGTCAAATTAGTAAAATATTACATCTAAATCATTTTTTAATCATAGTGTTCAAAATATTTGATGATATAGACTTGCAAATATTTACTCAAATATTATTACATATTGCATAGGATCCATTATTATCCAAAAATTTGGGTTAATTTTTAAAAAATTTGTAGTTATAAAAGAATAAGTTTTATTTAATATATAGAGATATATATTGTCCACCTTTAATGACTACTATAATATTATAGAAATAATTAGTAGCACATTCATCAAATTTTATTGATGCTTTTATGCACCGCTATAAATGTAAACTATTGTTAGTGAAAGGAATTTCCAGAAAATTGGAGTATGATACATGTGCTAGAAGAAATAATATCCCCAACAATGTCTATGATAAAATGTATCGAACCTATACATTTTAGGTTACACGACAAAGGGGAATGAAGGTGACTAATCAAATGATCTAACAAATAAGGAGATAATTTTAGATAAGTTCTGCCCGATGGAATCACAAGAGTCTTAAAAAGTAAAAGTGAAGCAAAAGGAGAAACAGGGTCACAGAAACCGATGTTTGAAAGAATCAACTGGTCATTGCCAGCTTTTAAGACAAAAGTAACCAAACAACCAAAGAACGTGGGTAGCTTCCAGAAGCTTCTAGAAAAAACAAGGAAGTGAATTCTCCTCTCTAGCATCCAGAAAGAGATATAATCCTGCTTATGTCTTGAGCTTAGAAGGGACTCAAGTCAAAATTCTGACCTACAGAACTATAAGATAATAAACGTATTTTGTTTTAAGCCACTGTATTTGTGGTAATTTGTTATAGTAGCAAAAGAAAACCAGTACAATACATATATATAAACCAGCACTAATAGTCTCTTATTTCAAAATTTTCTCTTTTCTATTTTTTATTAGCATTAATGCCTCATAAGAATCATAAGTTCTAAATGATTATTTTTGAGGCTTTTAATCATTATTAATGTCTACAAATGTGTTTGTAAACATATGCATGTGTATACCCATTGCATTTTAAACATGTGCATGCACATATATCTGTACTTATATATGTGTATTTAAAAGATTCATTTGATTTTCCTTCTTTTAGGTTGCCTATGGGAAAGTTGAATGGCAGGCAGTAGCCATTTTGAGACAGAGAAAGTTGTAGTAGTCTAAATGCTAAATTTAATTATCTTCTGTGATGTTCACATATGTGTACAAGTATAAATAGAAAGGGAGAAAGAATATAAATATCACACAAGTGCTCAGGAAATAAATAAAACCAGATCAAATACTCAAGTCTTGAAAGGGAAATAGAATACAATACAATGAGTCATTGATAAAGGTAAAATTATTACTAAATATATCTAAGGGTATTGAAACAGGAGAAAGATACAGAGTTTTCTAGAAACATGTGGGCACTGATTTTACAGAAAATCTGGATTGTCCAGGCTTTGTTGCTTACTAGTTGTACACTCTCACAGAATTATTTTCTATTTCTGTCAGAATAAAAACAGCACATAACCTGGGTTTTAATTTTTTGCTCTTTTACTAATTATTTAGTTAATATTTGATAAGTATCCACATCACTAGATCCTTTCCTTATTGATCAAATTAATTTGATTAGGTGAGCTCTATGTTCTATTTTTGTGCTACTATTCAGTAAATCTATGACTTATTATGCATCCGACTTACAAATAAATCCTATTTATTATAAGAGCAGAGCCTCCTATCCTTCCATCTCACCTTCTCTACTCTCCACCAATACTACGCATTCACATACTTCCTCATTGTCCATGACTGCAGCATTCTTAGGACCATAACAACAGGGACAGATTTATCATTCCGACTCTTAGGTGTTTTCATTCAGTGCCAGGTATCCCAAAAGTGTAGTCTCTTAAATCAGGTGCCCAGCAAAGCAAAACTAAATTACACTTCAGAGTTCTCCTTTAGAGGTTTTCTATTTCCCCAATGTCCCTAAATTTGTCCTGGGTTCAATTAGTCATACAAGAAACAATGAAACCTACAGAAACACATAAGGCAAACTTGGGTGATTTTATATGGATAGTTTTTCTTTGACTGTATAGTAGTCTGAAAATATTTCATTGAAATATAATGCAAATTATATTTGTTTTAAGCACTAAGGAAAAATTCATAGCATAATGTTAGATTTTCTAAATATCCCCTAAGAAACTACACAAAGCTTAATTTTCACTGTTTAACATTTTCTAAAGACACTAGCCCATTTTTATTTTGTTAAATAGTTCTCCTCTCCCTCTGCAGAGGCCCCACAATGGCTACCCAAAGATATCAAACCCTTATCTGTGTAACTTTAAATGTTACCTTATAAAGACAAAGGGTCTTTCCAGATGTGATTAAGATTTGGGTTTTTCTTAGATTTTATTTATTTATTTTTAGAGAGAGAGGAAGGGAAGAAGAAAGAGAGGAAGAGAAACACCACTGTGTAGTTACCTCTCACACACTCCCTAGCGGGAACCTGGCCTGCAACCCAGGCATGTGCCTGACTGGGAATTGAACTGGTGACCCTTTGGTTCAAAGGCTGACACTCAATCCACTGAGCCACACCAGCATGGGCTAATTAGGAATCTTGACATAAGGAAATAATTCTGGATTGTCTGGATGGGCCCTAAATCCAATCACAAGTGTCCTTATAAGACAGAAGCATGGGGAGATTAGATATACATAAAGAAGAGAAGGCAATGTGGTCATAAGGCAAATATCAAAGTGAAGGACCACAAGCAAAACGATGCCTTCAAAATCATCCAAAGCTGAAATACACAAGGAATGAATTATCTGGTATACTTTCAGAGAAAGAATACAACCCTGACATCTTGATTTCTGCCTTAAAACTAACATTGAACTACAAGCCTTCAGAACTGAGAAGGAATAAATTCTGTTATTGTGAGCCATCAAGATTGTAGCAATTTGTTACTGCAGCCACAGGAAACTAGTCCACCCTTCAAAATAGCTCTGCATATTTTTATTATATTTAAAAAATTTACTTTCTTAGATGACTTATAGATAACAATTTATGATGCAAGGACTGAAGTTATACTTTAAAAACAATATAGAAAAAACAGCTTAAGTGTCATTCAGCATTTGATAATAATAAAACAGTAAATATGCTTGCATTCAGAAAATACTTAGATAATATTGATCCAAATTGTCCTGGTTTGTAAATTCTTGTCATTACATCTGTAATTTTGGGGGGGCTTTTTCTAGTACTTCAGGGTAATGAGGTAAAATTTATTTGACACTTAATATTATCACGTAGTAGATTAATGC